>JANEHU010002945.1:0-53448 GCA_027563435.1 Nasonovia ribisnigri | reverse complement strand
GAGTTGATAATTTAATACCTCATGATTAATTTTATCAATATTCAAATTATAAAGTAGAACTATTGAAGAAACTATTTATATTAAGGTTTTCGGTGCCAGTTTTTCCAATTTTCCGCAATACTATAAAATTTGAAAATTATATTTTATATTTTAGTTGCTACCTTAATTATAATATTTTTCTACCTACTTAGGGTTGATACGGTGTATTATATCAACAAAAATGACTTCACAAGAAAAACTCTCACGCCTAGCTCCTTGATATGTCGAATTTCAATAAATTTTTTTTTATCTGAAAGATGAGATGTTGAATCAAAGCTCGAATTTTAATTTCATTTTAAATAGTGCTAGAAACATAAAAATTTTTATGTTTCACTTTACGAAAATATCCTCTAAAAGTGTTGCATTCAAGTTCTCTGCTCTCCTAGTCCACCTCCCACCCTACAAAAAAAAAAAAAAAAACAAAACATAATCGGCCATATTGCCCGTCACTGATCAGCCTGTGCCGTATTTTTTTTTTGCGCACAGGTGTCCGACACGGTCGTAGAGCCGTACAATTCTACGCTGTCGGTCCACCAGTTAGTGGAGAACACCGACGAAACTTTTTGCATCGACAACGAGGCACTGTACGATATTTGCTTCCGGACGCTCAAGCTCACTACACCCACGTATGGCGATCTAAATCATCTGGTTTCGGCGGCCATGTGCGGCGTAACCACGTGCTTCCGGTTCCCCGGACAGCTCAACTCGGATCTCCGGAAGCTGGCCGTTAACATGGTGCCGTTCCCGCGGCTGCACTTCTTCATCACCGGCTTTGCGCCGTTGACGTCCCGTGGCAGCCAACAATACCGCGCGCTCACCGTGCCCGAACTGGTCCAGCAGATGTTTGACGCGAAGAACATGATGGCCGCTTGTGACCCCCGACACGGCCGGTACCTGACCGCCGCCAGCATATTTCGCGGCCGTATGTCCATGAAGGAGGTGGACGAGCAGATGCTCAACGTGCAGACGAAGAATTCCAGCTACTTCGTCGAGTGGATACCAAACAACACCAAGACAGCGGTTTGCGACATACCACCCAGGGGCCTAAAGATGTCGGCCACGTTCATCGGCAACACGACCGCCATCCAGGAGATGTTCAAGCGTGTATCCGAACAGTTCACGTCCATGTTCCGGCGCAAGGCGTTTTTGCATTGGTACACCGGCGAGGGTATGGACGAGATGGAGTTCACCGAGGCTGAGTCTAACATGAATGACCTGGTGTCCGAGTACCAACAGTACCAAGAGGCGACCGTCGACGAGAACGGCGATGAGGACGAGGACGAAGACGCCGACGCGTAGTCCAGCCCCCTTCCATGAGACACATCAAACATATTAATTCTCACACGTCTGATGTATTTTTTTTATTACTAAATACAAATTAAAACTGATTTAATAAAATAAAAATCATTCTATTACGATCGATATATTATTTTAATAGTAATAGGTATACCAAATATACCTTAGGTTTATTTTAATTTATGTAAAACCCATTAGAACGTGGTGTTTCACATGCTAAGTGATATTATAAATCAATAATATTTTATAAGATAATTATGTTATCATTTTTACATTTTATAGACATAATAAGATCAGGATAGTAATATATACATTTATGTATATTATTATTTATTATCTCTCTACTCTTATAATATTTTTAAGTTACTTTCATCATAGTAAAAACAACATACCTACTGGCTACTGATACCATTGTCAATCTCGATAATTTGAATTTGATAATTCTCGTTAATTGATAGTTAAAAAAGAATTTAACTTAATAGTATATAATATGTCTAATAAATCATATTCTGTTTTAAAATAAATTTTTACTGAAATATTTGGGAATATACAGGTGCATCCACATACTTTGAAGAATATACTTCGTAATTTTTAGATATAAATCAGAGCTTTTTTTATGATATTGTGCCACACTGCCACGAGGATAAAATGTTCGGGATATTAATTCGTGAGTTCGAAAAAATTATTATGTACTTAAATGGTTATCATACTTAAAAAAAAGAGATATTATTCAATATTATTAAAAAATAAATTTAATGTTATACCTCTAATATACATACGCAGAATGAAATAACATAAATAAATTTAAAAAACCATGAAAAAAAAGATAGGTATTTATATTCTAGATTTTAATTTTATAATTAAACAGGGGAATAATATATAGGTAGGTAGGTATAATAGTCATTTATATAATAAATAATTAATAAAATATTAAACGTGACGTTACTATTTTAAAGTAAACATCCAAAGGGCTTGAGTACAATATAAGATGTATTAATAAAACAATTGTACGCTCATATATAAACATGACACAATAAAAAAATAAAATTACAAATTAAAGTAAAATATCAGCCAATAGACGTGGCTGGAACCCCGTGCAAAACTGGTGAGCTATGTGATGAAAAAATGTATTAAGTGTGTATATAGGTATAGGGATGTGTAATTATGTAAATGTATGTATTATGACTATGAAAATAGGAACAATGGGTAATATGGTAATGATTGAATAAATAAATAAATATGAACAGATAATTCGTAATAACTGTATATAAATATTTTATAATTTATAATAGCTCTCCTGGCTCAATAATGTATAAATATATTAATTACAAAATTAAGCCTTTCTTGCTCAAGTTGAGGCTCAACAGAAATAATTATTACAGAATTGCCCTTATGCTCAAACTTATGAAATATCTAATATAACATTTAGTTATAATAGTGAAACAATTGGATCATAACAATCATAGGCTCAAATAGCCCAATTTTTTTTAGGGGGGAGGAGGCTAAAGCTATCCCTCCTATAATATTTTCTAAAAACGATATATTATGCTCAGTACTAAGTACTGACTTTTGAATTTGTGGGACTTTTCAGAAATTTAGGGGACTAAGTACCCCAAGCCTCCTCTTATTTTCGCCAATGATAGCAACCCAAATACTTTTATGTTTCAAGTAGGACCTATAATTAGAATAAATTATTTTCAATAAGGTATCTATTAGCTGGATCAGAGGTTCCCAAACTTTTTATGGTACCTACGACTGATTTTGGAAAATGTTTTTAAACTTTAGTGACCCACAACATACTGAATACTGATGGCTGTTTTTTATTGATGTTTATGATCGCTATCTCTAAGATATAAATAATATATATTTTATAAAACTTTCCAGACCAACCAAACATATATAATTTAAGCCCACGGTTCGAAAATCTCTGAGCTAGATTTTAATATAAACATACATAAACATATATAATATAACAAAAACTATACTATTAACTATTACTATAGTATAGTAACAATAAATATTACGAAGACCATTAGAGCCAACTAAAAATGCATAACACAATGTATAACATGGCTATAGTGATTAGAACTGGTAACGAATATAATCAATTTACACTGTCTGACCTATAGAATAATGTAGTAATAATAAAATAATAATAATGAATAATTTAAGCTATAACAATTTAATATAAAGAATCTATTGATATAAATGATTGGTTTACACGGTTCACTGGTGGTTGCTACTAGAGTTACCATGTATTGTGTAATGTGTAAACATACAAAATAATATAGGTAGGTACCTACGATAGTAATATATTACAGGTATTTGAGCTATTTGAGGTGTCTCAGCACATGAAAGAATAATTCGTCAGAATTAAAGCCGTTTTGGCCATTAATACAATATAATACCTAATGCAACAATTAATGAGCTGTTATAAATTGGCAATTAAAATGGGTGTTCGACCAACCACACAAATAATATAAAATATGATCATTCAAGCTCTTACCTCGTATACCTTACTGATTTTGATGTGAAGGACGTTAATCAGTGTCGATCTAGCCTATCCGGCTACTCGTCAATCGCCAGGGGCGATATTTTTTCAATATTGGGAACCCATATAGCCAAATGGGAAAATGTATATTTAATTAGTCACTTATAAGTCGCGACTCGGGTTCCAATCTAATCAATTTGTAGACATTGGACATTGTAATAAAAAAAAAATTGAAGTCTTGTTTACTAAACACATTATACGTATGATTCAAAAAGGTACTTTTTTTATACTTCCATACGGACACAATTAGTTGAACGCAAACAAGTATTTCCAAAACTTAAAACTTAAACAACCCAACTTAGAACTTCAATAATCCAACAATATCTGGATCTGGATATTGAAGAAAAAATCATTTGATTTATTATCAATGATGAAACTTGATAGGTATGTTATGATCTTCCGACAACTAACTAAAAAAAAACTTCTATTTTAATAATAATTTATAATCTATTTATAATATTTTTTTTGCAATAAGAAATTTTCCATTTTATTTGTGCAATTGTAAAAAATTGTAAATTTTTTTTAAAAATACTAAATTATTTTTTAGTATAAAATAAAATAATGCTTTTGTACTTTATGTCTTAACTTTTAAAAGGCAGTGATTTCTAAGAAATGTATTTAACGTTTTTATGGGGTGCGGAGGCCCATTGAAAATTAATTTTCTAGGGATCCAATCATGAGGCGGACCGGCACTGGCATTAGCTTAATATAATATAATAATTAATTTAAGTGGTGATTAGCGCACACTCAAAAAATATAACGACATATTTTTTTTATTTTTATTTTTTTTTTTTTTCATGGTATCGACGACCAGAGGAGGGACCGCGTTAGCATTACTTCTCCTCAAATATAACGACATATTAGAGCGGTTATATAGTATTGTGAATACGACGCGCGTTTTTCTATCGTACCTACGTATATAAGGTATATAACAACACACAAACGAAGAACAACAACAATAATCGGTTATCACAATACCTTACAATTATTCATGAATATATTATATTGTCGTAATTTACAATGATAATTTAAATAATAATAATAATAATTCATTGTGTACCTACGTGTGTGTAAGTTGGCCGGTCGGTAAAATATATATAGGCTATTGACCCATATCTGCTCCGCTTCGATGTGGTGCGGGGGAAATACATCGATAGTATATGAGAAGTGTGTATAGGTGTCTAAACATATTATTTTCATATTTTGTAATATATTTGCAACAGGCACCGATCATAATATTAATACCATCTGATTGTTGTTCGGACAATGGTTTTTATGAAATTTGTAAGTAATAAGAACATCAATTTATCTACTAATAAGTTAATCAATAATTATAAATGTATAACCAATATGTATCAAGTTATGACTTATGAAATATATTATGTTGATGTAGATGTGTATGGTGTATCTATATAATATAATGTAAATCAATTTTCTCAATTATTTTCGTTCGAACGTTTCGAACAAAAGATATGAACAAAAGCACAATCAAAACATAATACCTACCTTTATACTACGGTAAATATATTTTCTTTAAAGTACTTGGTTGCAATTTACACTGCAGGTCCAACATTTTTTAAATTTGTTTTTTTGTGAATATCATCGTGGTTCAACAAAATAATATGATTAGCTATAAAACAATTCATACTCGAATGGGCTTCGAGACTTCGAAAATCGTTCAATCGTTCGATTGCCACCTTATTATTATGCTTAGTGCTTGTTATAAGAATAAAATACAATAGCCATGTTTTAAAAATCAAATAATAGGCATTTATACTTTCATTTATCAAATCTAAGTTGTTTATGACCGGATATAATATTATTAATTAATTATTTATCACAATATTGCAGATAAGCTGGTCTGAAGCTGTACCACGAATGAACCGTCAATAACAGCCGGTAAACATAAACGTCTATTTATTGATAAAAATAAAAAAACAATTGGCCATCCCGTGTTGGTACACGAAATTTTGTGTTCGTCCGTATAATTATAACGGACACCATTCTCTTCTAACTTCTAAGTGACCTTAGAAAATGTTTGATAATTATTAATTTAATCACGGCCGGTCATTGTAACTAAGTATACCTGCCTATTTTATTATAATAATCGCTATATTAATAACTTCTTATTTGAATACGATTGAGTCAACAAAATTAAAATGTTTGTCTTGCATGGTCTTAATTTTTTAAATGTTAAATAAGTTATACACTACTATGAATGTTAAATTCAATATAAATACTAAATAGGTACAAAATAGATTTCATCAAGAATCTTTATAATATTTTATCAGTATACCTACATATTATACAAACATATAATTTATAATAAATAAATAATTGTTTGTACTTTGTTGAGTACCCATTCGCATGCTTTGTAGTTATTGAAAAAAAAAATGTTTAATTCGGGAATGAATCGTTATCACGAACATAATATGTATTATATTATATTACCTAGTATAATATGTCGATATATTAAAAAAGTATAATATTTTTATGTTTATTATACTAGGAGGTTATCAGTGTATAATACACTCCAAAGTTCTGTCTACAGCATCTTTGTTTACTTATTTCATCAAGTTATTTTGTCAGTACCTGTATAAATTATACTTATATACTCCCACCATAAGTAGGTACATATAGTAGGTATTTAATTAAGTAATTTTGTCAATATTAGGAGAGTATTTTCCGCATAGTTTCGTTCACATATATAAATATATTACAATACTAGCTGATCCCGCATGGCGTTTACCGTGACAAATTAAATGCCCGTGGATTTACTTAGTCTTAAACTCTGTTAAATGTATCTTGACTACACAGATTTTTAACACAGCACTTTAGAAGGTTTTGTTCAAATATAAAAATGTGTACAATGTACACAAATATCTATAAAATGATACCCAATGTTGATAACTATTTTATTATCTGTAAAAAGTGAAAACACTATACAAACAAAAAAAATATTTGTTTTTCGTGAGCTAATAAATCCCTATGTGAACACTTCTTTTTTAAATGCCAATTTTGAAAAGTCCTTTCTCAGTGCAATACATCCGACATTCACGTATGCATATACCTACAGTCTACACATATCCACCTACGAAGGCACCATGCAAATTTCATGATTAGTTTTGGTCGCCATCAAAAGTTTAACGCGGTAAATTTCGAAATTAAATTCAAGTTTACTTTATTTTTTATATTTCAACAATGTAATTGTATATCATACACGTTTATTAATATTTTACAAAGCCGCACATCGCGATTTATTTCTTGTGAGCGGCCGAGCAGTAATGCTGTATGGTACCCTATCATGGACGTGTCCGGACAAAAGGGTCCTATACGCAGGGATATAAATTAATACTTTTAATACCTTTATACGATTTAATTTGATAACATTTACCAATTGTAATTTACTAAACATATTTATAGCTGTTGTATATCAGTTTACTGTTAATTTTATACAAATATATTTTTATTGTAGGTTTATTAAATCCATATTAATGCATTATTTTTAAAAGAATATTTTAATTTAGGTTATTTTGGAATCGACATCTGGGTTTAACGAACACGTTAATTATATTATTAAATGTTATAAGCAAACGGATTAAATATATATTGAATAGGAATTCAATAAAGTTAGAATGTGTTAGAATATTATTTAGGAAAGAACAATAAACTCGGTAGTTATAGGTAAAATGAGCGAAAACAATAAAAACCTATATAAAAGCGTATTTAATAATATTATTATTTAGTATATGCAACAATACTTATTAAAATATTGTGCTGTCTCCGTCTTAGAAATGTACCTACAACATAGAAAAAACGGTTTTCCGCGGGATGTAGAATCACTCAGACTGTAGTGATAATTGATACTACAAATTGATATGCAATATATATAGTTGAGAATATTATCTGTGGAATATCGTTTTTTTTTTTTATATACCATTTATATGAATTATAATTGCTCAAGATCCATTATTTTTGTGTATTTCAAACTTGAATAACTTTTTTTGTTGTTGCGATATCAAAAAAATAAAAACGTTATTCTTCAGCCAAAGTTCTTCTTTTTACGCGGTGAAAAATTTGTTTCTTAGTTATGACTGTAGCTTTTTCGATCCTCTCCCGAGCAAAACAGTTTTTGCTATATTCTACATTTGTAGGACGGAGACAATATGGTACCTAATGCATTCTTTATTTTCTATTACATATATTTTTAACTCCATAGCTATAACTTATAAAATTCGTTCATAGTTCAAATTATTATATAATTGTGGAAAATTCTGAAATGTTAAATTAAGTTTCAAAAAAAAATGTAAACAGTTTTAATGATTTTTAGGACAGACTTCCACATAGAACAACATTTTTAGACTACCCACTATTCAAAAAAATATATTTAAATGTATTTCTTTAAGTATTAAAAAACATAACGCATATGTTGCATAAAATATAAAATATTGGTTGGTATAGTTGTACTTAGATAAATAATATAGTCAGGTAACACAGATAGGTTTTTATGATGCTGAAACTTAACTACTAAGCTGGCTACACACGGAGTGGTTTCAAAAGTTTTTTTTTGCTCCATTTTTAAATGTATAATCAGATGCATAACCGTAGAGGCACACACAGGGGAGTATTTTGGGAGGATTGAACGCTCCCTCTCATTGGTATTTTTTTACTATGATAATATAAACATAAATTTATATATATATAAATGAATACAATCTAAAAAATATATAAACATACTACTAAAAATTGGTTTTCGTAAAAATAATGACCACTTTTTTTTGTTTTCCTTTATGCTTTCTAAAATTACTTGGAGTTTTTAATTATGACCTTCCATAAGGACCAACTAGATTCACTTTTCTATCAGAAATTGTGCTGATCTTGAAAACCAGAGCATTTTTACAACCCAAAATGTTGCTGAGACAGAATAAAAACATAGATCATTGTAAAATCAATACATTCTTTGCTCCGCTGAGAATCTAAAAATGTATATTCGATATTTTTCAAAGTTATAATAGTAATCTAATACGTAAGAAATTGCAGCCATTTAGATCAACAAAAAATATTTTCTTTTAAAGAAAGCGCAAAAAAAATTATGTGTGATCTACCCTTTACTCTTTAGCTTTCTATAGCCTTTGAACAATTAATCTATTGATATAACTTTTATTGAAAATGGTCTAGTCATTTTTTGAGACTATTAACATCTGATGAACTAACGTCAAATTTTAGTTGTATAATTTGATTTCACCCGTGAAAAAAATTAAAAATACAAAATTTAGATTACATATTAAGTGTATCTTGGTTTTGGTGTACCTACCTCACAGTCAAATTTGCGTCATTTTGCGAACTATTTCGACCAGTATAGATAGTTAATTTTTGGTGAATTAGATATAATATAACACTTGGATGTGGTTCAAACTACCTACTCTCTAAACACTTCTCCAAATTAAATTATTATATTTTTGGTTGGAGTGTCAACTATTATAAGTTATAAGTTATAACCATCATGGTCCAGAAATATTTCAAAGTTTTATGGCAAATTTTACAATTAATGGAAGTTGCAGGACCCATTAGTCATTACAAATACTGGTTGGATGTATAAGTAATATAGAAAATACGCAGTTCTTGAATACTATCGGTGTAGATAGATAATTTATTTACTTTTTAGTTTTATTAATTTTTACTTACCTAAAATAGGGAAAAAATGTAAACGTTATCCCAGTCAAATAGAATGATTTGTTTTTTAAATACAAAAAGTTAGTACAAGTAATTATAAACTATAATTATCAAATTTTGCTTGGGCAAAGAGCTTCATAATTTATTGCAAGAATCCCCTCATAAGCTGGTATAATAGCAGCTCAAAAATATTAAAGATGTATAGGCACGATTTTTGTTATGAACAATATTACATTTCAAACTTTGAAGTACCTAATATATTTTAGCATAACTAAAAATAAAAGTTGAGTATAAACTCACATTAATCATCTGAAGTTAGAATTTTGATAAAAACACGAAAATTTGCAAATTATTTTGTAGTTAAAAATGTATAAAATACTATATTTTTATTGTTAGCAATAAAATTAATAAATTTAAAATTTAAAACAAAGTTTCTCATAAGTAGTTCACACCGTACTCAAAAAATCAAAAAATATATAAAAATAGTTTTTTTTATAGATTTTCATATAATTTTAAGTTCAAATTTTGAAAAAAAAACACTTAAGTTATAAGATATATTGAAACGAAGAAAAATAATTATAGTTATTTTGTTGCAATTTAAAAATATTATTTTTGGGTACTTGAAACTTTTAGTTTATTATATGTAGGTATATTATTATATTTTATAGTTTATTATAAATAATATTTTCGAATGCAATATTTTTGGCAAAAATTAATTCATCTTACCATTGATTATAAATAACTAATATTATTACCTACTATAGTATTATAACTAGTGTTTAAAATAAATGGTGTTTATAAATATAAATTTACAATATTATTTCTCAGTTATTGATATAGGATCATGTGTTAAAAACGTCAATGTTTGGTAAAAGAACTTTGTGTTCATAAATTAAATTTTTTACTTGAGCAATAAATACCAAACGATGAACTTGGTTCGGCATGTAGAGCCTGAAGAGCATGGATTACTCTGTTTTATATTTAAAATTTTCAAATACATATGTTTTGATATCGTTTTGAATTAATTTAATACGTATTATGGGTATTTTATAATTATTGTAACCAGCTTCATCTATACAATATTGTTAAACTAAATGTTAGTAGGTAGGTACTTATAAATTGTTATATTTAATATTCTACTTATTATTCACCTAGTGATACATTTTACCTAATTTTGATACTGTGTCTACTGTTTATATAACAATGTCTATAAGTCCAGTAGGTAATTCCACTAGGGTCTCTTACAAATTAATGATTAAGAAGAATAATATGTTGGAAATAGAATATTATATATTTAGAGTGACACATATCTTTTTTATTATGATACAATGAAACTTTTTTGTGTGATTATAAATATCATGATTAAATTAGTTTATACAAATCGTTAAGAATAATTTGACATAGGTACCTATGTGATTTTTATGCTCTGTGTATTGAGTCCTTACTATCAATGGGCAGTGGCAGTGAGACAAATTACAAGGTTACTCATTACTCATTAGTCATTAGTTGGATATTGTTGGTAATTCAATTTTCAAGCGTTTCGATAAAGTATAACATTTTTTTCAAAATTTATGGGGAAAAAACTAAAAACAAAAAATGTATAACATTTTTAATGCTTACAAATAGATTACAGTTTGTCCAATTTTTTGCATATGTCATTGTGCATGGACGATTTAAGAAATAGTGAATTGTTTTATATTTTTTGTAAAAAAATCTTTTGAGTATAATTCGTTATTATAAGTTTAAAATCATATAAATTAACAAATCTCATTAACATTTTAACTTTACTCAAAAAATGTATGTAACTTAACACTTTTTAAATTTTTAAATTCTAAATAAAGTTGAACATTCGAAATGTTTACGTTTTACAATGTTTACTAACCTTTTTATACCACCATGGACTACTTAGAGAACTTTTGATAGGTCACGTACTACCTTTAAAAATTATGAGGTCCAGGAAATGTTAATATAAATATTCGCTGAATATTTAAAGTTTGTAATGGTATTTATTTTTGAATATCTAACAAAAAACAAAATAGATTTTGTCAAAAATTAGTTTTGCGTTAATATTCCAGTTTGTAGTATCTACATTAGAACACTAGAACGTAATTATCTTTCAGTATCCCGATTTCGAAAAGACACCCCCCTAAGTACCAACCATTAACTAGTTTCAATTTTCTACCAGAAACCACCTTCAAAGTTGAAGTATTTTTTCTGCTCGAAAGCTGACGATACGGACACACATTGTATAACCATTACACACATCCATACTCTGTTCAGAATCTAAACCCGTAAAATATATAACTTTTTTTGCAATACAACATTAAAGTGTTGGTCATTTTCGAGACAATGAGTGCTTATCTACAGATTAAAAGACTTATTCCTGTATTTTAATTGATATGTACAACCTACTAATGACTCTCGTGATCACAGCAATACAGTTGCTCCTTATCGTCACTCAAGATATATGTGACATTCGACATGGCCTAAGGGCGTCCGCAGGATTTTGTCAAGAGGGGGGCAAGGTATTTCAATTTTTTAATTTTTGTTTCATTATATGGTTAGTGATAATATAGTTCCTTATTGTTTTTGACGTGTTTTCTATCATATAAGTAGGGAACTTAAAAATTAAATTATTAATTATGTGTATAGTTAGAACGTTAGAACTTAATTTTACAGTAGGTATTAGTTTTAATTAATTAATGTGTAACTTAAAATTAACAAATGTATTTTTTGTACATAAAATGTAGGTAATCAATGATTTGATAATTTTAGGTTACTTATAAAATTAAATGTTTCTAGCTTCTATAAAATAAAGAAATAACTACCAATCACTAACCTACCAATAACTTATTTATTTTATCAATTAAAAACAAACATAGCTTATATTGCTTAGAGCTATAATATAATAGTATAGTAAATAACCTTTAAATAAATTATTAAACAAATATGTATTCATACATATTAAATTATATAAAATATAAATAATAAAAATAATAAAAACTTTTAAATTTTAATATTCTAAAATAATATATTATATATAGTACATACTTTATAACCCTATAACATAATGAAATAAAAAAGAAACATCATAAAGATCAAACTTAATATGAATTATACGTGTTACCTTACACAACTTGGGGTTCTCAGAAAAAAAAAATATAAAAATATAAACAAATAATTATAAATAATAACTATTCAATCATTGAATAATAGTTCCATCCTGCGTGGTAGTAAACCAAATTAATTTATAATTTCTTCAATTAATTCTAATTTATGATTTTTGACAAACTCTTTATGAACAGCTATCATGCATAAACCATTAAGTCGATTATCACCAATAGTATTTCTTGTCCAAGTTTTTACTCTACGCAGTGTACTAAAAGTTCTTTCTGCTGAACCAAGTAGTAACTGGTAGAGTTAATGCAATAGTTAGAGCAATATGAATTGCTGGATATAATAATGCCCACTAAAAATAGCTACGCAAAATCCAAATATACCAACATTGATTAATGATTATAAATACTATTAGTATTTTAGTATTTATAATTAAGGGGATTCGATACCGTGGTTTCCTGTCTTTGTCTAACAAACGCGCAACGTATGAATTCAGACGTGTTTTTTGGCAAACGTACCGATTGATACAGTGAAGCGATAAGAATTCTGAAAACAGATATGAATTTGTCGTCAAGTCTACTTGAGATCGGCCAGTCAACATTTTTGATTTTTTGATTTAAACTTCTCCAAAAAATGAAATATGAAATTTTTTTAATTACTCTTTAGTTATACATTAATTTTAGGATTTTGGGGTGTAATATAAAATATGTGGACTGACCAATCTCAAGTAGACCTTACGACAAATTCAAATCTGTTTTCAGAATTCTTATCGCTTCACTATATCAATCGGTACATTTGCCAAAAAACACGTCTGAATTTATATGTTGCGCGTGTGTTAGACAAAGATAGGAAATCACGGTATCGAATCCCCTTAATGAAACCAATGGGCAATGAAATCACGAGATCCTACTAAATAGTAAATATTCACATATAAAAGTCGAAACAGTGCATCGAAAACCGAAAGCCAAGGGGGGGCAGATGCCCCCCCCCCCCCTGCGGACGCCCTTGGCCTATAGGCCTATAATTATAATTAGTAGTTACTATCAGCTCTTTATTTGATTAGAAATGTTATAGATAGATGTCTTGTATTTGTAACTTATCGTGTGTGTTTTTGAAGTTATTGAAAAAATAATTAATAAATTATATAAATTATATTATGTGAAAAATATATGTTTGTATAATGTTAATTTATTTTAGTATTTGACCACAATTCATGGACGTCGTACATAAGGCAGTGTATGAAATACAAATGCCTTTAGATGTGGAAAACAATATAATAGAATTACTAGGTTAGTAATGATATGAGTCAATAGTCATTACTCATTATAGTATAATAGCATTAACATTAACGACTTTCAACTGTATCTCTGATAGCAGATCTTCTATTAGAAATTACTTTTAATTATATTGTATACTTTCCAAAAATAAGTAGAGTTTGGACTTTGTGCTGTCTTTTAAGATAATTCTAATGATTTTCTTATCGAGAAGAGTTTTTCCGGTTATGACACTCTGATTACAGCAGTCGTAGCTTTTTATAACATATTTTCGAGAATAATAACTAATATGGTTATCGTTTGCCAATACTTATCGACAGTTGTCAAATTATTAATTTAATCACATATCACAACAGTTTAACGGAGATTAATATTTAAACAAGAGGTTGAAAAATAAAAAAAAAAAATAATTATTATTATTATCACGTTTTATCATTTTATTGATCAAACAAAAAAAATAATTAAAAAATAATCAATAAACAATAATAAATTAACAAAACAAACACATCAACACATATCTGAAGTATAACACTATATTAGAAAATATTTCAATTATAATTTTAGATTTGTTCATTATATATATACACAAGAAGTTTAACAATAAAATACGCACTCTAATATTAAATAGAAAAGCTGAAATATAATATGCATATATATTTTGCACATGATACTTGTTAAAAATACGTATAGGTAGAATAGTATTATCATATATAATATGTATAAGGTATTTAACATTTTAACACACGAAGAATGAAAATAAAAAAAAAACAAATTATCGTTATTATAACTAGTGTTCGTAATATTAAGGATATAGCCAATACAATATAGGTAGGTAGGTAGGTAGTAAAAGAAAATCTAAGGTAACATACATTATTTTAATCAAGACAATCGAATTGGTTAACCAATTTATTGGTTGGTTATTGCCTATTGGTAATATTACGTCTATAACAATTAAAATATGGGTTGGTAGGTAGTAGCTGTACCAAGGTAGGATACACTCAACTAAATTATTGATTTGTATTATAACACACATAAATAATAATAAACAAAAAATAGCTGTACCATTATGATATGAATGCAACTCTCAAGTTAGATACAGTGGAAAAAGACTCTGGTAGAAGAATACCTTTTGGTATTTACACAAGAAAAAAAAAAGGTATAATAGTATTTATTTAAGTCAAGGGCGTAGCCAAATAATATTTTTGAGGATGTTTTAAATTTTTATCAGATTTAGATGTCAGAGTTATTAGAATAAGAAAAAAATTACATTTTTCGTTGTAATACTTATGTAAATTATCAATAAATTGTCTATCTGTAGAATAACGTACTTTTATTAACTTTTTTTTATTAATGAAGATATTATTTATTAATAAACACCACCCGAAGACTTAAATAAACCCTTGACTTACACGTACGTCTATATTATAATATTATATGTATACTATTATTATAAATATCGGGAATGGTTACAATAGTATTATTATAATCATACAGGTCTACAAAATATACTATAAAATATAAATACGGGAGTGCGGGGTAAATACATTTGATCACACGAAAGGTTTTGTAATTAATATTAATTATTGTTTGCGCTTCGCACTATGTGCTTATGATGTTGATGCATATACTATTATTATTATTTATAACGTAAGCCGTCAAAGTATACGAAGATAAGAGAAATATTATGTTGATTACACAATACACATTTACACGTGAATAAAACGGATTAATGCCGTATATTTTGGTCAATTCGATTATCACAATTGTTTATAATAATGGACAATGGTATAATATACCTATATTATATTATATATTTTGCTAAGTAGATAAGTAACCATTATTTCGTTTTATTTATATGAAATTATGAATTCACTTTGCAACATTACTGAAGCTTATACCTTATAGCTTTATAATTTTTATTATTTACGTTCGTTCTTTCTTGGTTTTGAATTTGTGATGAACCAAAGATGATAATAATAAATATGCATATTATATAATGCATATTCGCTTGATTAATAGAATCATTATTAAGGTTTATTTTAAACGCTATTGTCACTACCTGCCAATACAATTATATTAATAACTATTTGTTATATATGATGTTATAAAGCGTTTATAGGTACTGTTTAGTTTTTTTTAAACCATAAGTCACATCAAATAATAACCTATTTGCCGAAAAAAAATTTTGAATTACAAAAGGAACAAAAACCACACATTATAGCAAATAGGGTGTGTCTAAATGAAAACGATAGTCGTAAATCACTCAATTTAGAATTTGGAGTTTAACTCATTAAAACGTAGACATTATTTGCAATGATAATTTCTCTATCGATCAAAAATTAAAATATTGATTTTTTCATAAAAAAAAGTTGCGTACACTAATTGTAGATACATAATTTCACAGTTGGTATTATAGTTTGAGCCAAAGTTACATGGTAGGTATAATGAAACACTGTATTATCTGAGATTCTAATCTATGAAAAGTGTATCGAACAAATTTTATGAACCCATATACTACCATCTTAGTTATTATAAACAGTACGTTTAGTACAATCTGGTATTATAAATCTTAAATCGTATTTTTAATTTTCAAAAGTTAAAACTAATTTGAACTTATTCATTTGTAATTTTTTTTTTTAATAAATAAGCATTAAGTATGATTTAAATTATTTAAGTTATCTTTATTTATTTCACAACCAAGTAGTGAAAATTGCAAATTGGACATAGTGCTTCAAATATTTGAATTTTTTCTTAATTAATTATTATGAATTATCAAAGAATAATAAAGGATCACATTAATACATTTGGTGATATTAACAATTTAATAAAATTAAGTTGAATGTTTATTAAGGGGATTCGATACAGACTGTTTTTAAGGAGTTCTATATAGGCAATTTCCTAAGTCCGTATGTGTTGTATAAATATGTGTGTAGTAAGACTTATTACACACATATTTCTTGATTTTGTGCGATTGTGAATAGTATTCACGTCGTTCATCACGTTTTATCGCGATATGACCGACTCCCGGGAACTCCCGCCGTATAACAATTCGTAAATAATTTGTATAAATTCGTAATAAGATCGTATAAATTTTATACATTCTTATTACGATTTTTTTATAATATTATTGTGATTTAAAATCTAAATTTTAAATTGTCGGAGAGGCCAAAAAAAAAGCTTTGCGGGCCGCGGGTTGGACCACCATGTAGTAAATGATCATTAGTGAGTAAAGTGCGACTGTAGCGTTAAAAAAATAGTGGAGCGCTTCTTTTGTTGATAAGGTGATACATACAAGAATATTAATATTAATTTTTTTCCCAACAATATCAATATTTTACAAATTATCTAACCTATTTATCCAATAAAGTTTCAAGAATCATATAAAAATTTTTCATGAAATTTACTTGAAAATGACATTCTTGCATATTTAAACTAATTGTTTTCACCAATACAATAGTAACGTTTTAAAATTCTTAATAGCTATACAAAATTTAAAAATCGAAATTTAAGTGCTTGGTTTCAAAAAAGTTGGAAAGTCTTTTTCAAGTAAACTCTATAACAAATATAGATATTTTTTTCAGAACTTTAGAAGTCTTAACTGATCATTAGGATTGTTGGAACAATTATAGCATAAGATATGAGTCTATTTTGGTAGAAAACACAGTCCACATCGAATCCCTTTAAACAAAACAAATTGTGAACTATGATGTGAAGAGAGTGGACCCTGTTAAATGTTAACTAATTTTTAATTGATTTATTTAACTGAATTTTTTTTGAGATGTTGGAACATTACAGTTATAAAAAAATGTATACATTTAACTGTGATCTTTTTGAAGGTATTAATTTTTGAAAGTAGTTTCACATAAAATAGTGGATTATGGACAAAAATGATTGCCTAATATTGATTTGTCTAACATTTTATCAAATGTTTGAACATTGTAATTTCATTTAATTATACTGATTTATTTACAATAGTATTATATAATTATAAGTGTATACGAATCATAATGAAGAGATCAACAAATATAGTGTTATATGATAACATAATAATCATAATAGCAATAATATAAAAAGCAATCAGAAATCATTCAGTTCATTTATCATGGAAATTGGAAAGTCTTAGTTAATAAGTGATACAATAACTAAACATTATAAAAATAATAAATATAATAGGATAAAAACAGAATTAGAGAGTAAATGGAGGGTTGATAACAGCTACCAAAAATTTCAAATAAATTATTACTAAATATCAATTGACAAAATTATACTTATAAATAAATTAGTGGAATATTTAAATATTTATTAGGTTTCATTACCCTCGTATGTCTACTAAAATATGGTAGATTCTATTTATTGCATGTTTTGGCAAGTTATTATGCACGGGCGGTAAAATGAAATGTGTTCGGTCTCGGTTGAAATTCCAATCTGTATGTTTACATGGACCGCGTACTCAGATTCGCCAGTGATTTGTGATTGTAGTCTGACCAATTATTGCATGTGTGAAATACTGATTTAAACGCCATGTTAACGGATTATGTTACAACGCGTTACTATTATTATATTTATTATTGCAAACAATACAATGGTTATCACGACCACAATGTTTTATAATATACCTTACAAACGATATATATACGATGCGCGGGGACAACAGTTAACCCACGATCACTGGGGCGCGTTCCTTCTTTGCCTAGGACCGGCGGCGTTGTTGTGATGGTGGTGGTGGTGGTGATGGTGGTGATGCCTGTGAGCGTTGGAAGTATAACCACCCCTAGGGTTAAGCATGTTTAACACCAACGTGGAGCCGAGTGCCAGCCTCGTACCTGCCGACTGATGTCCGCGGTCTGGCAGCTTGATCAGCAGCGTGGTGACCGCAGCGTTTGCGTCGCTGGTCGGTTCGATAGCCAACGGCCTGATGTCACCAAACCGGGCCACTTGGCTGTTGTTGGTCTCTGGCTGCTGCTGAGGCGTGCTGCAGTTCAGTACGATGGCTACGAACGCGAACGGTCTCTTGGCCATGTGCAACATCTCCACGACCTGCTGGCGACGAGCTCGTCGCATGTCGGCTGCCTGAAGGGCGGAAAAAAAACAAAATTTTAAGAAAAATCCACATTATATTATTATGTAATATATTCATTATATTATATTCATATTGTTATTCCATAATCACGAAATATTATGGAAAATGCATAAAAATCACGTTGAAGCAGAACGGTTGTATACTTATATATTGTACCTAAAATTTTAAGCTAATATGCTTATCTACACATAAAATAATTTTTGTTCACGTTTTTTGAACTGCTGAAATTTTTTTGATATGTACTTACTTAACTATATACATACATTATATACCTAACTTATGGGTATATAACTTATAATATCATTATGGTAATATTTTACATATTATCAACAAGTAGGTAAGCCGGAATAAAATCTAAATGTGCTTTTTTTGCCCTTTATTATTTTACTTTTGTAGTAAATATTTTTATTTAACTAATCTAATGACTTTAATACCCAAAATTATAAATAACAGTAATAAAAATTAATTAATTTAATTAGAAATAAATATTGTCATCTTAATTTTTACGAGTATTATAACTGTAGGATTCCGACAAAATACAAAATAAATCCGTTTCTAGTTCTCAAAACGAATGACAACCCTATGGCCTACAAATGTAGTAAAGATGTAGTATTATTTACTTGTTTTGCTTTCCATCCAACGACACATACGGCAAGAAACAAAAAGAAACAAGAGAAAAATACAGAGAAAAACACAAAGAGATCAATATGAAGTTGGTCTTGTCTAAAAAACACAGTTCCATAAGTCGGGACGGGTACTAAATGAGTGGCTTGAGTAGGTAACGACGAGATAGCTAACAACGCCATGTAATATCTTGTTGCTGATAGGTCATGTTTGTCATGTGGAAGTGTAATGATCAATCTGAAAAACAAATGATATAATAATAGCAATATAGGTACTGTATAGTATTTTGACAATTAACATACCTATTGTTGACATTTTTCACCATTAGCAGGGACATACTCTTTTTCAATGTCACGTATGTAGACAAACCTTTGGTTTTGTGCTCTTGATATGTAAATAAATGTCTACCTTTTGAAGAATTTGAGCTACTACTCACACGTTCGATTGTTTCCATTTCACTAAACCACTCAAACCTGAAAAAATGTGCCAAGTATATACTATTTAATTATGGGTCAAATGATCTACCATCTAACTTTATCAATGTATAAATATTACCTTGGATCAAAATCAAAAACATTTCTATTAAGTGACTTATTTTTGGTAACTATGAAAATATCCTCATGTGATGTTAAGAAGAAATCAACAGCGCCTTGTGTTATGTCTACAGTGATTCTGATATCGACATTCATAAAACGAGGTTGAACAACAAAGAACGACTAATACAAAAAAGAACACTATTAAAAAGCAATACAATGAAACATAATACTTTACTTTCAAGATGATTTAAAATAAAATGATATTAAAACATTGTAATTTGTAATAATAATATAATAGATTAAGGACTAGTTGTTGCTTGAAAAATTCAAATACTGTTAGGCACAAGTATTATGCTAAAATATGCATTTGAATAATGAACAATATTTTTTATTTTTCTAGCACTATTTAAAGTAAAATTAAAAATCGAGATTTGATTCAACCTGAAAAAAATTATCATCTTTCAGATAAAAAAAAAATATCAAAATTCGACGTATCAATGAGGTGTGAGAGTTTTTTCTGTGAAATCATTCTTCTTGACATAATACACTGTGTATCAGCCCCCCCCCCTAAGTAGGTATTGAGCAGTGAAAAATATTATAATGAAAATAGCAACTAAAATTAAAAATATTATTTTCAAATTTTATAGGATTGCAGAAAATTGGAAAAACTAACATCTTTAAGTTGTTTATAATAATTGTATTTTTGATGGAAGCAAGGAATTGGATATAGAAACAATTAACGAGATGAAAAACTATGATAAAACTACTAACTGAAGAATCAACTTACTCTAGTTGGTTGGTGATTTTAAAATTAAATATTTGCTAGATGTAAAGAAAAAATATCAGAAAGTGAAGTTATAATTGAGCACCACTAAGAATTATCTTTTAACTGATGTGATTTCATTGTTAATAGGTAAATCTTAAGAGGTGTACCAAAAGTATATACTTATGTAATAAAAGTGAGCAAAGTAAAGTCTGATTAATTTTTTTTTATTTTGAAAGCTACAAATAATTATTTAAGATTTCAAATAAAATTTGCGATATTTATAAAAGCAACTTATTGGATATTATTAGTAAAATTCTTTGCAAACATTGTAAATATTTTTCTTTACATTATAAAGTACATTTGATGAAATATAATATTTATTTATTTTTTGTTATTTTAGTACATACCGTTTGTCCTGGATAAAGCGGATTAGGTTTTGTTTTACATTCATCAAGCAGTTTGGCATCTAGGCAAAACCTTAAGTCTACACTCATTTGTTTGTAACACTGATGGCCATCAGTTGGTGTTCCCATATATGATTCTCTGCACTTTGAACACTGTTGCATCCAACACAGCTGAACGGTGTTTTTTAATGTTCGATGATGAGGTACGCCTCCTGACTGACAGTTTGTGTCACTTTCAGTATTGTTTTGACAATCACATTTTTCTCCAGTAATTGGATCACATGTACTCCCATGACCATGACATTCACATGGTCTACAAATAAAGATTAATGGTACATATTAAATTGAATTAATGATATAATTTATTGAAAATGATATAAATCCATGTTTAAAATATGACACTTGCCTACAAGGATCTCGATTATCACTTGAACCTCGAAAATGACCAGATAAACAACCCGAACATGTTGGACCGGTTGTGTTGTCAATACAATTAATGCAATATGCATCAGAAAGAGGTCCATCATTTTGCATAAGATTAGTATTAGGATCATTTAAAATACTTAGAGCATCAAATGGTTCAGTATCATATTTTTCAACACATACTTGGGCATGCCCATTACAATAATCTGAGCATGGTATACATTGGCCATGATCCACTGGGTTACCAACATAAAATAGTTTACACCGTTGACATTGAGACCCCTGAGTGTTGTTTTTGCAACTCAAACATTCTGTTAAGCGATCAGGACCAGCACAATCAGAGTGTCCATTACATTCACACTGTATCGTACAATTAGAACCAACATAACCAAAACCACAGCGACAAACATCTGGTTTTATGCATTCACCTCTAACGCAGCCTGAAAACAAATACAATTTAAAGTTATTTTTATTATTTGCACTTAAATTTCGATTTGTAATATGGGCTATCTCCCAATAGGCGGTCTAACATTGAACTGTAGTCTACCGTAATGATGATTTAATTAAAGTATTTGGTCTACAATATAAATGTTGAATTATTATATTTAGTGATTTTACATGAAATAAATGATTAAAAAAATTAAAAAACCAAAATAAAAATATTAACTTGTTTGCAGTTCTGCAGATCATATTAAATACTTGTCATGACACTAATACAATTTGAGATATAGAATACATTTCTTAAAAATTGAAAAACTATAAAGTATTAATGTATGACTTACACATAGTTTATACATACATCACACC
Organism: Nasonovia ribisnigri; assembly: GCA_027563435.1. Classification (NCBI taxonomy): domain Eukaryota; kingdom Metazoa; phylum Arthropoda; class Insecta; order Hemiptera; family Aphididae; genus Nasonovia; species Nasonovia ribisnigri. The sequence continues at coordinate 30,858 of JANEHU010002945.1, read as the reverse complement.
AATTAACGTGATTCAGCATATTATGCAAACAATGTTAAACTCACAATTTCCAGTGAACTTATTAGTATTATAATTTTTTTAATAAATCAAAAAAATCATATAAATATTATTAATAACTATAACTGTGTAATTTAACTATGATTTCTTCAGTTAAAGATATACTTTAAAATTCTTTTTACATACACATTAAAAAGTTAATTATAATCAACTATACCTACTAGTCAGCATAATTTGCAATAATACACCACAAACAATACAAACTAAATTGTTGTCATTTTTAATAGCATTGATATTTTAACAACACTGGGAGATACAAAGAGAAAACATATTAAGTGAATTAAAATAACAAATAATATAGTAATAATAAAGATGTGCTATAGTATAACACAAGACAGTGGAAATATATATTGGCAGATTGCTGTATATATGACAATGTTAATTTAAAATTAATAACATTTTTAGTAGTTTATTTTAATTTATCACCTTGTGTACAAATTGGAATACATTGAGAATTATCATCAGGTTGATAACCATTGCCACATACACAATGGAAACCATCAGCAAGATCAACACATTCTTCACTTTCTGAATTGCAACTATGATGGCCATTTACACATTCATTTTCTGGTGGGCAAGTTATGTAGTACCATGCTACAGAATCATTCAAGGTTGATTCTTTATTTGATAAAGCTACATCTGTTGATGGTGAGAGTGCATCATCTATTCCATAAATAAAATCGTGAGATTCTAAGTTTTGATAAGCTGCCATTTTAGGTTCTGTATTTAAGTGTTGAAGTAATTCTTGACATGAATGGTTAGGGCCAGAAGCTGGACTAGACATATAACCTTCGGTACATATTCCCTGAAAAAAAAAATTGTTTTGTATTTTTTCAATGAAAATATTTTTATACAAATGTTTTTACCTGTCCAGTTTTGTTTAATACATCTAAAGCACACCATCCACAATGTGTATGGCGGAGACACGTGGAACATTGAATATAGCTAGAACAAGGTTGAGGGCAACGATCTATATTACCACCACTAAGAACAAGTCCACAAACACCCCCAGCACAGTACAGTGGTTGATAACTAGGTGATATGCACTCGTTTAATGTAATTGACCAGCGACATTCATGCCATCCTCCTTCTCCACCCTATAAGTAAAAATAATTTTAATATAACTATAATTTATCCACATTAAGAATATTCTACTTGAGACGATAAACATGTTTCACAGGATTTATGCGCAGAACAACGTTCTGGACAAATGGAGGAGTTTTTTATTTTGCTATTTGATCGATTGAGATCTACACTAGAACAACTCCAATCATACAATGACCCACTATTTGAAAGAGATCCAAACTCAGATGTATGCACTTGCCTGAATATGAAAAATAATAAATTATGACTGAAATAAGTAGTTGAAATTTGAGTGAACACGAACCTTGTCCATAAACAATTTCCTTGCTGATGACATTTTTCACAATTAGTTGCCATGCATTGAATATTTGGACACATTTCTACTTTTGTCACTGTTTTACATTGATTATCACAGCTTGAAGGGTCTTTAACACATTGTCCTTTAGTGCCACAGTTTGCACACCATGAACAAACCTAGAAATAATACAATAATAAATATACCTTGTTAAAATAAAAAATTATTTAATTTAAAGTTTATTGCTTACATTTGAATTTTCATAATGATTATTAGGCCATGTGGCTAAACAATCAGTACATGTTGAGTACTGTTCACAAGATCTACTAGATATCCAATTTGAATTGCAAGACACTCCATTATTTGTTCGTGATGTACCATTAGTGGAAACACAGGGATTAAAGCCTGGACCAAGATGAGTAAAACAGTAACTGACATTTGTTCCTATCACTTGACAAAATGAACATCCAACCAGAGATCTAAGTAAAATAAAGCAAAAAATATATAGATAGTTAAAATCTTTAAAAAAACAAGATATACATTTACCCTTTTTATAATAATTAGTATACATAAGAATAAGTAATATAACATGGTTGGTAATAATTTAAATACGTACATATTTAGGCAATAGAAACGTAAAAAAATATAAACATTTCTGCAATATGATTAAATTAATTAAAAATATTTAAACATTATCTATAAATTGTATTAAGTTTAAAAAATTTCTGACCTGCATTTATCTCGTTTACCAGACCACAGATTACAAAGGTCATGTGGTAATTGAATCCGCGTTACACGAGATTGTATATCTCCAGCAAAACCACCAAGAATGTACATAGACTTCGTTTCTATGTCTAATGTCATTGCATGAGCATGAGTAGGTGGTGGTGGCAAACCAATAATAAATATATCTGAAAATACAAATTTATTATTTTCATTTTTATTTGAATTGCAATTTTTATACCGAGTTAATTTTACCTGGAGTTAATAAACGTATCCACTGGTTACATGCATATGAGTAAGCAATAAGAGTATCATTTGTACTAGGTGGATCAGTCCTTCCACCAAAAACAAACATATATTCATCTGTTGTGATAGCTGAATGTAAAAATCTCCCTCTTGGCTAAAAAATTGAATAAATAATTTTTAGATGGTAATATTAAAATATAAATATGTCAGGTGTTATGAAAAATGTATAAACTGTTCAACTTAAGAAATGTAGTTGGCAGTCAAATTGTGCGGGGGGGGGGGGGGCTTCATTACTAGCATGGACCTTATACACAATAAATGTTATTAAAAGTTATTATTTGAAATTCAATGGAAAGGAGCGCAGCAGCAAACACGTTGTACGTCGTCCGTTACCGTTTGTCGCTAGTGTACGTGAATAGGAGGGGGGGAACAATGGGCAGTACCTGATCCCTGTCGCTGACAATGTTTCTTAAGTTGAATAAAGTATAAACACGTTTATAATAGCAAATAAATTTGTGAATTCTAATACAGTATACTCTCGGTAACTTGAACTTCTCGATATCTCGAACAAATAAAATTCCTCTTCAAATAACAATAACACATTAAGATTTTGATAACTCAACATTTTTAGTAAGTTGAAATTATTTTTCCCGTGATTTTGAGTTACCAAGAGTACACTTTGCAAATAATTAAATAATTAAATCGAAGAAAATATATACTATTGTTATAATTAGTATATATGAATCCAATATAACTTGATTTGAATACTACTTTTGGTCGACCATAATATATGGTTAATAATAACAAAAATATGGTATATACCAGGTGATATTTTTCTGGGAGCAAAGATTGTTAAACATTCATTTTTAAATTATAATTTATACAATTAAAACATATGTTTACAGCATTTAAATTTATTACTTACTAGGCTATTTTTTGGAGGATTATAGTCTTTGAAAATAGGTAAAATAGTCCATATTTGTAATTCATAGTTGAGTGCGAATAATTTATCTGTCATTATTGTTTGATTAATAGAATAAATATATCCACCAAATACATACAAACTATCAGTTGGTCCATGATATACTGTACTGTGTCCATAAATACCTAATAATCAAAATGGTAAAATAGATACATTATACATAGGCTAATTAATTTTACTGTAGTTTTGTGATGCACTTACCAGCTGGTCCATAGCCACTTGTTTTAAACTTTTTCCAAATTTCTGTTTGCATATCAAACTCCCATACATCTTCAAGGAAGCCCATATCTGGACTAAATCCTCCAATTAATATAAGACTTTCTTTATCACCAACAGATCGTAATGTAAGAGTATGACCAGCCAATGGTGGTGGATCCAATTCTGTCTGGAAAATTTAAATACCGTTTAATACAATACTTAAATATAATAAAAAATCATCAAAAAAGTATTATTATGTACATATTATCAACAAAATTATATTAAAACAAATTGTGTCTGAAGTTTGCTCCAGTTTGTTATATATTTTTTGTTGAAAAAATATGATCAGGGTTTGGGACTTGTTGCGTTTGCATATTTTTTAATTTTGGCTGTAAAATATTCAAAGTTAGATATACATTTAATGAAATGTATACCAGATGATTCATTTAATGCTGGATACTCATTATTCAAAAATAATAATGTTTTTGAAAATATTTCAAGTCATTAAAATTTTTTTATACTTTTTTGAATGAAAATTTATATTTTTCTGAACATTTTGATACATAAAAAAGGAATTTATGACGAGAAGCATATGAGTTATAACTTATAAGTAAGTTAAGTTTAGATGAGTGGTGTAGTGGACCAACATTTTGTGGGGTCTAAAATCGCTCATCTAAAATTGAAATACTTATAACTCATAAGCTACTCCTAAATTCGATCTTTATGAATCAAAATACTCAGAAAAATATTCTACTTTGAAATGTGAAATTAAAAATGTAAGTTGACATTAAAAAAGTAAAACTTAAAAAATGTTGAGGAGAATCCTTAAATAAAATATTACAATTTCAAAATTCTCAGAACTGGCTTAAAAATTAAAATATTGTAAAAAAACTCAAAGAGAAAGCACAGATAATGTTCTTAAGTTTGATAATAATTCTATTAATAAGGCTTCCCACACAAAATTGGGACTGCTAAATACAAATTTGTTATGTTGCGTGTTTGGAGATTTACACTAATCAAATCAATATTAGTTACTTGTATCCCTATCCATCTTTGATCCTTTAAACTGAATTTCCAAAAATCTGATAAAATCTTCATTGAATATTTTGTAGAACGACCATAAGGAGTTTGAATTTGTGTTAGACCACCATAGACATATATTTCCCTTCGAGAATGTACTATTTCTGCTGCATGGAAATATCTTCCATTTGGCATATGAGCGTCATTTGTACCATCTACTGTGACCTTTTAATAATATTTATCATATTATAAATAACTCAATAAGTATTTAAAATGTTTTGTTTATTTCAGAATTGAATCAATGTAGCTTACTTGCATCCAAGAATTGTTTTTAGAGTCAAACAAACGAATGTCATTTAAAGGACCATGTGATAATGAATAACCACCAAATAACCACAATTGACCACGTCTTGTTGCAACTACTGAATGTCCAAATCGAGGTAATGTTTGACGTAAATGATCTAAATTTTCTGATACGTGAGCTGAGTTAAATAGATCCGTAAATATAAGTGGCTGCCGTAAATGGCTAGATATAGGAACTGAAATAGAACAATCTTCTCCTTCATAAATACTATCACAAATACAGCGACCATATTCCTAATAAATAAATAATACAATTATCAGTTATTTAAATCTCTATAATTTGACAAGAATCTACTAACATGATCACATTTTCCATGGCCTTTGGCATGATTACAATCATTTGGACATATTAAGTCCTGACACATTACTCCAGTACTTCCTTTTTGACATACACAACGGTTATGATGACATATTCGGGTTGGTGGGCAGAAGTCTGGACAGCTAAACACTACATACGTAGCATTAAACCCTTCAGTAGGTTCAGATTGTTTGTAATAAACAGTCATCACACCTAAATTGTTAATTAACTGTTTAATACAACATTTTAACTTGTAAAATAGAAACTTGTAATATGTAAGCTTACCAGTAACCCCTTCTATGGTTAAAGGATACTGAGAATCTCTAGTACAAAATACACCAAGAGAATGAGCTGGATGTGTTCTAGACATAGACACAAAATTCGGTAGTCCATCATATACATAAACACTGTTCATACCACATGGGACATTTATATCATTATCGATTGTTAACTGTATCACATAGGATCCACTGAAAACATAACCAGGGAAATGAAATACTTAGAATATTAATATAACTGCAGAAACCATTATATTATATTAGTTTTTATTTTTACAAATTAAAATGAATTATGAACTTACATTGCAGTTGAATTATTTCGCATGTTTTCAGGATCAATTATCCAGAGACATTCTTTTGATGGCGGACCTTCTAAACGTGTTTCCCAAGCACTAATCTCCACTGATTTTGATCCAAAACCTTGAGGGCCCATACCAGATAAAATACCTCTGGCCATGCATTGATGATAACAAACATTTCCATTTCTATAAAACCAAACAAGTTTAGAAAATCACTTTTACTTTTTAAATCTATACTTAAAATGAATTTAAAAATATTCTATATCATAATTTTTATTGTTAAATAATTGGTTTATATATTTTAACAGATTTAATAACAATAATTACTTTGGATCTCCAAAAAATCCTTTCTTGCAAAATTGACAATTATCTCCTTCAGTATAATGTTTACAATAACATTTACCCGAATTAGAATCACAAATGCCTAGTTGTTCATCACCATGACCATTGCAATCACATTTGTGGCATCCTTCTATCGATGTTGCATTACCATAACTTCCAGCTCTATAAAATAATTATTGGTTTATAATGTGAGTATAATATTATATTTAAGTTTATTTAATTGAACTTACTTGCAATATTCGCAAAACTGCCCAGTGGTCCAATCTTGACACTGGTCACATGTACCAGGCCGTTCGTTGCAGGTTGAATGATTATTACATCCACAGTTAATTGCACAATCAGCTCCAGTCCACCCGAGATCACATTTACATGTATAGTCAGGTGCTCCAATACAATATCCATTTAGACATTTATGATAACACCTATACATTGAGTTATATTTAAGTAAAATGTTAAACATAAAAATTATGCTATTTTATTTTCCTCTAAATGAAATATAATGCTGGTATTACATTAGTTTGACATTAGTCATTACATTTTACTTGATACAATTTCCATCAATAAAAATAAAAGGAAAGTATTTATTATTTGACCGTTGGGGAACCAGTATAATACCGGCACAAGAGACTTACGTTCTTGTACATGAATGTTTTCCATCGCCAATAAATCCTCGTTTACACTGACAGCTATATGAACCTTGAGTATTGGTACATTTGGCTTCTTTATGGCAATCATGTAGCCCCAGACCACATTCATCAACATCAGGACATTGTGCATATGCCCAACTTGAGTCTTCTTCATAAGTATTGTTATTCATTATGTAGGAACAAGTTCCTAGGAGATGATAAACATGGTTAGAATATAACATCCATAGCATATACAACTGAAATATTCTTAATACACATTATAATAATATTTGGATTATTAAACAATGCACATACCTATAAATGGTTTACTAAAATCACCTCCCGTACAAATCCCTTGGATTGGGTTACCACTGTCATAACACCAACCACAACCAAGAGTTTTTAGACAACTAGAACAATTCATACTTTTTTCACATGAGGTACATGCTAAGTTTGGTTTATCTATTTGCATCTGTCCTGATCCATAGTAATGAACACTTCTGTCAATCCATTCTCGACATCGTCCAAATTGATATTCTGATGTATATTCAGAAAAATGGAAACATTCCTAAAAATTATGATGTGTAATAAAAATTGAGCTAGAGATAATTAAAAATACTTTACATTTGTTGCTCGGCACCAAACGCATCGACCATTGTCCAAGCAATCAGAACATGAGCGTCTATTTGAACATGGGACAGGGCATGAATCAATAGATACCACTCCGTCAGGTAATCTAAATAAAAATGGACAGTGATATGTATAATCAAAAAATCAAAATAGTTAGTGTAAATTCCTTGTTAATAATGATCTAATCTTTAATAATTCTTATTTTACCAGTTTTGATAAAATAAAAAAAAGATCTTTGTTACAAACCTTCCACGCCGTTCACATTTGGCTTCTTGACTCCACCATTCACAATATCCACTCTGAATACAATCAACACAATCCACATGATTAGAACAGTTTGGACATAGTTGAGGTGATATAACAAGATATTTCCATTCATTAATATCATTATTATTATGGCAAAAAACTGAATCTGTTTGATTTCTTGTGGTGCAAACTGATTTTAATTCACACCATGCACAATTAGCATCACTAACACATATGAGACAACTTTGATAGCCAGCACATATTGAGCTGTCTCTGCTATGATATGGTTCAAGATACTCCATTGTAAAAGGCTATTTATATTTAAAATACATTATTGTATAAATAATTATTAACATTTAGTGTTTAATTATAATTATAAATACCTTTGAATTATTATGTCCTTTATTGTGTTGTAATTCTACAATAGAGGTACCAGTGTTTTGAGAATATGTTATATTTTTATGAGTAGTTAAATCTAATAAGTATCGTTCAGGAGCATGAAATGGTTGATCTTCTGTAGACCACGATGAAAGTTGTAAACATTGCCAACCATCAGCTTTCAATGTTATATTGATTTCCTAATAATTGATTTTGGTAGATTAGATAAGATAATTAACATGAATAATGAGAATCTCTGTATTTACTTACTGGTTGGTACATATATGGAGATGTCATTATAAGTCGTGTATTTGTAAATCGAGAACATAATTGCAGTTGGTCCTTATGATTGTCCCACATCTGAGGAAATCGCAAAAATCCAGAAAGCCTTACAACCATTGTACCACCAATAGATAGATCAGCTCTTGACATTGGTAAATGGGTTGAAACATCAATGATACTTGTATTAACTACTGATACCTATAACATTTATTAATTTAAAATAATAAGTAATAATCAACATTATTAATGTACAGAAAAGTAGAATTTACTAGATCTGGCTGTGAAAAATTTGCTGGATGTAAATATTTAAAAAAAGTCAACCCGGATCTTCTATCTAATGCTCTGCAATTGTCGGGATAAGCAACTTCTATTCCTCCGCCATTAAAATTATTGTTATGAAGACCACACACCTCATAATTATCTGCAAAAATAAAAACATTGTAATCCATTTTAATTATAATATTTTTTTATACATTAATAAATATCGAATATAGATTGGAATTTACCATTTTTATGATGACATCGACCGTCTTGTATGCACCAAACACATCGACCTAATTGCATAATATGGGCAACTGAAGTGGTTGATTGATTATTGCTAAAAGGAGTACTTTCTCCATGAATTAAACACGAATGACAATCAGTTAAAGCAGAACAGATACCCGGGCATCTGGTTGTTTGTAAATTAGTTGTACAATTTATACCCCCATTGCGTCCATAACAAGTATCATCGGAAGAGCACCACCCACATTCAGGATTTGCTGTACACTCTTGAAGACCTTTGTGTCTAAATATTAATTTTATTTTTAATATTTTTTAGGAGTAAATATTTATATATTTCTTTAGTATTTATTACCTTAAGCACATAAGTTCTAAATGATAGGAATCGTTTCCTGTAGGAACTAATGTTGGTGGTAAAACAAACGCTAACAAATCTGAGTTTATATTTCCTCGATATCCACCAACAATAATTAATGTGTTTCTGTTTCGGACATCAGACCCGTGTCCAAATACACCAAACATTTTCTTATGAGTGAACTCTATAACATGTTTATTGACAATCAAAAACGTAGACAAATTAATAAATTAATGACAGAAACATTTCCTTTAATTACCTTTGTTAGATAACCCAAGGACATCTCGACTAAGCCATGTATTACAACCAAGATGATACAAATATATTTCATTGTCGTAACAAATTTCTTCCTTGGCATGTCTATGTGTATATCCTCCAAAAACAACAATGTAATTTCCTAAAAACAAAAGATTTGATAAAATCATAGTTATATTATTGAAATTAATTTATTTAGGTTAAGCAGCCCACACAAAGACTTGAAAATATAAAAAATATAGTCAACAACATAAGTCGAGTACATTTAAACAGTAAGCTTTAAATAATATTATACTCATTGATATTAACGAACGTGATAGTGACCAGGTATAAAGCCATCTATTTCGCTTTGATCACTGAAGGGCAGGATAGTATTGAATTACCTATTATTAAAAATTATTCTGTCCATAGTTTAGTTTACTTAAACGAATTAAAGACTGTATAAACCTTTAATAAATGTAGTTAAGATTGTATGACAGTTACAAATTGTAATACCTAAAGCTACAAATTAAAAGAACTAAAAAAAATAACCTTTTCAAATAATTTAAAAGTTCACTATTATTAATTAACAAATATTTCCTTCAGATTTTTGAGATTTTTATAAAATATATGGTCACTATTGAGTATAAGGTATATGGGTCAGCAGAACACAATATTATCAAACTATAATTACAATAATTATTCATTAATATATTTTTATTCTAAAACTTCATGTTCTATATTCGTTTAAAATTTAAATAGGAATGTTTAAGTAAAAAGTGAGTTAGGTTTGGTATAAAAATTAAGTAGATATAAATATACGGGTGGCCAAAGATTGGAAAACTGCGTTCTATAATAGTTTCTAAAGAAACAAGTGTATATGTAACATATTTGATAGAAAAAAGTTAACAAAAGTTTGCTTCATGTGGAATTCTTAATATCAGCCAATATACAAACCCATTATATTTGCAGAGTGAAAAGCTCGTTCGGTGGGTACATTAGATGGTGGATATTTTATTTCAGACCAATGCTGTGTTGGTATATTAAAAATAAACATACGATCACTAAGTTTTGAAAACCATGATGCACTTGTGACTATTCCACCATAAATAATGAGAGATTGAGAACGAATATCATACACTGTTGAATGAGCTGCAACCCGAAAATTTAACTCTTTGCCACCTCTTGGTTTAATTTCTTTCCATTGTTCGTTCTCATTATCTAAATGCAAAAACATTTAATTTTATAACAACATATAAAAGAAATGTCATTGAACAAATTTTGCATCAGTTACATATTATAGGTAAAGACTAAATATATATTATGACTATATTAAGAAAACCTAGAAATATTATGTTTGATATTTGTTTATTTTACTACTAAAAACAAATAAATTGAATTAGATATAGTTATTTTGATTATGAACAGGCATGGATACTCAATTCCAATATTTAATAAAATAATATTAATAATCATTAATTATAAAAATATATATTTTTTTAATTTTGAAGTAGTTTTTTTATCAACAATAATGAAAAAAAAATCAAAAATTTCAAATGTCACAAAATAATTCAAAATATTTTAAAAAATGTACCATGTATAGAAAAGCTTATATAAATATTTGGTAAAAATCTCAAGTATTTTGGTATTCCTTATGAAATGACAATAAAAGAATAAAATCATTTTTGAGAAAAATCGGTTTGCGTGAAAAATCCAAGTTTTTTCCTATTTTATTTTTGCTAATTATTAATAAAAGTACTAGGACTTATTACTTTTGGTATATTTTTTACTTTTGATTAAATTTACTTTCCTACTAGAATCCAGAAAAGATATTGAAGTTTGAAAACAAAGCATTTTTTCTACTTTAAAGTGTCGTTAGACATAAAAGATAAAATAAACATATCATTATAAAATCATTGAATCAGAAACCATCAAAATCTAAAATGTATTTTTTGTAATATTTATTGTTTATAAAATAAGATATTAAAACTAGGTAATAATAACATTTAAAAATTGAACCTTTTTTTTTGGCAACTGGTAAAATATTTAAATTATTAATTAAATTATTTTGTTGATTATAGTTGGTTATTAATATTTGTTTAATATTATATATTTTATTTTAAAATCAAAAATGATACAAAATTACCTGTATTAAGTTGAATAGAAAAAATCTGAGAAGAAAAATATCCTTTGCTATTACTACCACCAACTAAATAAATAGTATTTGTATGTTCCACATATGTTAGAGTATGTCTTGTAAGAGCTGGTGGTATTACTGTAGAATGTTGGGCTCGTAAAAACCATTTTTTTGTATATATGTTATAAAACCATAGTTCTCCTGACAAACCTTTTTTCAGTCTACCACCATACATGAGAAATCCTCCATTGTACCTGAAAAAAAGTTAATATAATTTTTGTCTATACATTTTTATAAAATTGTAACCCACTTTGTTGCTGCATGGCCAAAGCGCGGAGCTGGTAATCGTTTTTGTTTAATTTCATTCAATATATGTTCATTATTTTCATCATTAGGATATTCAAATGGCGAATGACGTGTATTCTGAATTGCAAAAACAAACATACTTAGAAATAAATTACTATAAACATTATATACAACTTAATTCATATAACTTTAAAGCACAAGGAGTCAAAAATATTTGAAGTAAATTAATTTTTCTTTTATTTATTAAGATTGTGATGTATACAATACACCTATATATTATATTAATAAAACAAAATTACATCATTTTGATGTTCAAGGAATGTTGAATCGTCAGCTAATGATACAAAAATATCATGTAATACAGCTGACCACGTTTTGTTCCGTCTATGTTCATTCACACGACTAGTATTATCAGAAGAAGAGTATTTAGATCGATTTGTTCCAATTGTTGTGTCTCCTAACTTTGCAGTCATCAGAGCATTTATTGTCGCTGATCCAATGGAATTGACAGTAGTGTGTAAAGGATCTATATGTGTACAGCAACAAAAATAAATATTAAGATATAGGTCTTATGAATAAATATTTATTTATTAAATTACAATTATGTTACCTATAACATTATCATTTCGATCGTACCACATAGAAGTGTTAAACCGAAAAACAACAAGATCACCAAGAATATTGTTTAAATCATATCCACCAAAAATGTATAAAGAATCAGCCTCAGAAATATACACCGCTGAATGGGCAGCTCTCGGATGTATGCCTCCCTGATACAAATCATGCCATCTAAAATTCAACGAATGATGAAAATCACATTTCATGTTGAAAATTGTAAGATAAGATAACACTTTAATAAAGATTAAAAAATATCAAACCTATTCCCTGTAGAATCAGAACTATTCAATGTGCAACCCATTCCTGAATAGTTTTGTAAGCAATGGCACCGACCTTGCTTGCACACACCCCTGTTAGGTTCACCACATTTATCGGGACATAGTTCAGTTGCGCAGTCAGGTCCACCCCATTCGTTATCACATACACAGAAATTTCGAAGACAAAATCCATGACTTGAACAATTTCTTGGGCAATCAGATACATAATAGGAAGCTTCAAAACCTTCTAATGCATAATTTGTGTCACTGAATAACAATATTAACATCTAAACATATAAAAAAATTTTCTAAAATCAATTAAGAAGTAATAAAAATTATAAAGATATTTAAATATGTATAGTAAAAAAAAATTAATGTTTAACAAAGACGAATTACGATTGAATCATGTATTAGGGAACTGTTTTTAAAATGTATCACATAAAGATTAAAACCAGTGATCCAAAATTATAATAATTAAAATTGAGATTCAATTTTGCACTAAATACAAATTATTGGATTTTCATAAATAGTCTATTTTATATTTTATAGAACATAAAATCAAATAATCAACAAAAATGTATTAGTTATAATACTTTAAAATTAGAACAATTCAATAATATAACAAAGTTAACAGGAAATAAATAAAACGGTGATCTTTTATTACTTTTTTATACTAAACTTTCAACTATTATAGTTGAATTCCTTTCACTAAATTTGTAACAAATTAATTCATAATCATAGATAAGTTTAGGAAAATCATTTATATAAAGGTGCAACAGTAAAAAACAAGTAAGTAAGTAACTAAAACATAATCCCCAGATCTATGCAGTACACTAGTAAAATAATAAAAAACATTAAGTAGATATAAACATTGGACATAGAAGAAGGGCGTGGGTCAATACAGCAAAATTTTTACCGCAACAATAAATTATAATCCTTAAGAAATATAACAATTTATTATGTACAACTTTATGAGATTTAATTGATATATGTTTGTTTATGATATTTTAAATAACTATATAAATTGCCCGGCTATTTGAAATTTAATTGGATTTAGAATCCCTAGTAGGAATACACAAAATTTTGATTGTTCCATATACCTAAATTTAATACAGATTGTGGCAGAAATTCATTATTCTCAAGAGCCCTTTTTAATTCCATTAAATTTTCCACAATCTTGGACTATTTTGTTTTATCTCGTCAAGTCTTTAAAGCTAAAACACTATTATTTTTAAAACATATTGTTTAATTAATTTTATATTTTTGTTTTTATAGATATATTTTTTTCTTTTGTTATTTTTAATTTTTTGTCTTTCTAGTTAGTTGTTTTTGTATTTATTACTTTGTTATTAGTTTTATATGTGCCAATTAAATGTAATGTTTTTCTTCCTTGTTAAAGAGCTTATTCCCGTTGATTATCAATAAATAAATAACACAAATATCTTAAGAGTCTGTGTTTTCTACCGAAATAGACATATCGATTATGCCAATTGTAGATACCAAATATTCTAATTATTTGAAAATATATTTGAATTCGCCATGAAGTTAAATAGTTACTTAAACATTAATTTTTCACTTTTTTAAAATCGAACACTTTTTTGGACCTTTCAAAATAGTTTTTTTAAATTTTGAATATTGTGAATTTTAAAATATTTATAATATTGAATATTACCGGATAAATAGATTAACTAATACAATTGCCAAAAATTGATACTTTTAGACAAAAATAACAAAATAATTATTATTTGTATAGCCCGTTATTGTTATGTGTATGCGAGAGCTTTTCAATATTTCTTTTACACTACAGTCACACACTATAATGATCACTTACTAACGGAACATTTATAAGACACACACAAATGTACCTAGAAAATTTTATATTAAATCTGGTTACTAGCACATAAATTGAAATACCCAAAAATTTTCAGCATTGGTGCTGATAACTAGACATTTAAACAAACCTTTGTATTTAGATAACACTGCATAGCTAAGCTAGTTTTATATTATTATTTTAAGTTTTAACTTTAAAGCTTTGAACCATTAAATTCAAAAAAAATTTTATATTCCACGTTTATTAAGACCATGACCACTTAACATGGGAAAAAACAAAACTAATCAGGTTACTAATGGGCACGGAGTATATTATATATAAGAGCAGTCGCCAACTGGTAGTCAACGGTAAAAATTTAATGGTCCACAGAAAAAATTGAACATTAATTGTAATGTTGTGAGTTTATAATCATAATATACAAAAGTAGTGTATAATGTCGCTGTATGTATATTCTATGAGAGAGAAGGTCGTTAACCAAAAAGTGGTAGTTATTGTTCAACAGCACCTACAATCACTCACAGAATCTTTTGATCATTATTTCCCAAAAAAATAAAATCCTAGACATGGAAATATGTGGATAATAAATCCATTTGTAGCAAATATTGGAAACAACAATTTAAATATGAATGAAAAAGAAAGCCTCATCGATTTATCATCCAACAGAACAATTAAATCTAAATTCCAGTCAACTCTATCAAAATCTCAATGTTGGCTTTCCGTTAAAAGCTATTACCCATTGTTGAGTGAAAAAGCCATGAAAATTTTAATTAAATTTTCAACCACATATTTAGTCAAAAAAACATTTTCATCAGTCACAGCTATTAAAACTCTGTACCAACAACTAGTCAAGCTTGAAATAAATAGAGATCTCTGTCTGGCAGTTACTTCATTGGAGCCAAAAATGCACAAACTTATTCAAAACAAGCAAGAAAAAATCTCACATAAAAACTTGTTTAATAGTTTTATATTAAGCTAACTTTTTTTTTGTAATCAATAATAATTAAACTAACTTAAATAATTTTGTTATTAATAATAAAACCTTTTATTTTGTTATTTTATAAAATATGGGTTAGTAAAATTTTTTTTTAACTTAGTATTTAAGGCATGAGTATAAGACATAAGTGATCCGTAGAATTTAGAGTTATGGATTTAGTGGTCCACGAGGTCCAAAAGGTTAGCGACCGCTAATCTATTCGTACGGAATTAATAAAGTATTTATTATAGTAATAGTATTTCAAAAAGACCTACCCACATGTGTAGTCTCCGTCTTACACGCGACTTAGCAAATTTTTGTTCAACATTGAACCAGTGTGCTATTAGTTTTTATATTACAGTGAATTTACCTATTATACAACTTAAAGGTAAGATTACTATCTAGTGCCCTATGTAGCCTTTTATTGATACTATTATTTTTAAGTAAGTTATGACCTTTTTGAAACTATACATTTTAAAATTATCATAAAAAAAAACTAATAGCACACTATTGAAACTGGTGAACGAAAATTTGTTATGTCGTACGACGTACGTGTGTAAGACGTAGACACAACACATGCGGGTACGACACACCACAGTGATCTGAAAATTAATATTAGGCGGTCTTAATATTAGTGATTATCAAATTTAAAGAACTCAAATTTTTTTTACACATTCTAAATTTGTAAGATTTATAGTTGTTTAACAATATATTTTTTTCTTTTATATTTTCTTTTTTAATTTGTACAATAGAAACATAAACCAATACGTAAAATATTTAAATAATATATATATTTCTTTTTGAGAAGGTCAAATAATTGAAGTTGTATTATTATTTCCATTTAAAAGACTCAAAAATTACTCAACATTACACTATTCCCAATACAAAAATATTGTAAAAGATTTTCTAAAGTACCAACAATTATAAACGGTGTTTGCGGTCACTTGCGTTTTAAATGTATAAAAATAATGTTAATGTTAAAAGTCGGAATAAAGCCGAAAACTAAATTATACTAAATTTCAGACAAAAACTTATGTTTATGAATTAACTAGGTGAAAATATAAAATTATTTTATAGTATAATATATAGAATCATACTCTATTATACATTCAATTTTCATAATTGTTTTTTGAAAAATAAATTACTTTTTAAATGTAATATTAGTATTAAAATTTGTTTTTTTTTTAAATAAGTACAATACCGTTAAATATGTATGTGATACAATTAATTCTTTGCCATTGAATATAATTGTAGTTAGAATTAATTGATTTATTTGACCTTCAAACGCTTTACCTTCATATAAAGTGATTTCCGGGATTTCCTATTTAAATTCCTATTTTATTTGTTGGCAATTATTACGTGTTGAAGAAGTACAATTTTTTTTCCGAATCAAATGTTTATCATTTTTTTTTTTTTGAAACTATTCAACTCTACAGGAACAGTTGAAATAGGAAGAGATCTTGGTCCGAATTTGACGTATTTTAATCATAGTTTAGGTGTTTGTACTGTGATTATCCATTACTGTCATCACAGCCCTATTTGTACAACATTTAAAACGCTTAACAACATTTTTGATAATTTGTATTTTAGAAATTTAAAATATTTGTTTAGCGATGTATGATTGAAGAGATTGATGCACATTTCTGATGATACAATTATTAGGATGACACTATGATCTTGATTATATATAATTTTTTTATAGGGAGGATAAATATTTGTACTTCGTAATTTTGCAGCCATTCTAATATTTATGTAGGCATTGTTATTTTGTTAAAGCTGTTATGAAAGAAAAAAGTAAGTCCTCGTCTGGATTGTACGGAATAGGTTTCAATGTTTCTGATTGGTAGTATAATGATAAAAAAAACACTATTCGGTGAACTCTTTCTATTTCATAGAGGTAGAAAAACTTGTTGAGTACCTTCTATTAACATTTCTTAGGTACCTATGTTAGCTATGAAAAAAAAAAACTTTTATGAATTTTATGAGTCTACGGTTATTCGTTTTGGAAATACAACAAAATACCAAATATCGTAACAGTTCTAAGTTCAAACGCTCTTAAAAAATTAATGCTCGTTTAAGTTTACGTTTTTTTTTTTGTAAGTAGACTTAAGGGAAATCTTCTATTAAATTGTTTAATTACTAAGTGAAAAAGTTTTAATCGAGAATAATTTAAAAAAAAAAACGGTAGTTGAATGTCACTCTGTTATAAGTGGGTCACTGTTTAATAGATATTATTAAATTTGAACTCAATGATATAATATCATTGTATACGAAAAATGATTCTGAGCAGAAACAGTTTGTCAGGTGAATGTTTTATATTGTTATTACTTATTATTAAGACGGTAGTCAGTAAATTGAATTAATATTATAAAATTATAACAACACAACTAAAATCGTTATTCTTAGTTATTTAATATTTAATATTGTCCAAATTTGATTATAAAATAGCTATAAAAAAACTGTGTATTTATATTTTTGAAAGTTTTTACTTGCAGAATAACCTACTTACGTGGAACCTTGTTTCAAATTTTCAATCCTTAGCTATAAAAGTTGAAAATGTAATCAATTTTTAATTTAAAATTTGATAAATGTTGTCAAAAATTCAACTTTAAATGCTTATAAAAAAAAATGTGCCTTTGTATTTTTAATATTTGTCAACTACTATTGTAATAACATATAAGAAGCCTTGTAGTACGTTTTCAAGTTTTTGACCCAACGAATAAAATTTTATTGACATTTATAGAAAAAAAAATTTAAAAAAACTGTTAAAAGAATAAGTCCGTAAATAGCTCAAAACGAAACAAAATATTTTGAAAATTGTATCAAGTATAGGAATTGATAAAATAAACATATCATATAAATTTCAAGTATCTTTAGTTATTCGTTTTTGAATTACAGCAAAATAAGAATATAGCTACATGAGAAATTGAGTGAATTTCTAATGTTGTAAGAATTTGAATTTCAAACGCTCATAAAAATGTAATTTGACATTCAGGTAGACATTTTTTTTTTAAAAACTTATGAAGAATCTTTAAATAAATTTTCAAATCTTAGATTCAAAAGGAATATTTTTTATGAATTTCTACCTGCAAATAATTTGCACAATTTCGTGATTCTTACGTATTTTGTTAAAATTTGAACTTTAAATGCTTATAAAAAAAAATTGTGACTATAGATTTTTAATATTTTTAAAGAGTCATTGTCACAATATATTAGGATCCTTGTAATAAATTTCCAAGCATTTTTACCCAACAAATAAAATTTAATTGACATTCATAAAAAAAACCCTAAAAAAATAGGAAACAGTAAACAGTTCAAAACAATTCAAAATATTTTGAAAATTTTATCGTCTGTAGAAACTGCTAATATAAATAACCAGTAAAAATTGAATGTATCTGCGGTCATTTGTTTTAGAGTTATACCAAAATCCAAAATCGATTTTGCTGAAAACTGATTTTACGTAAAAATTCCCGTGTTTTTCTTAATTTTTCTTTTGTTTTTCCCTACGCACTTGAAAACTATTAAGAATTTTTTATTTTTGAACTCCCCAAAGAACCAAATAGATTCACTTTCCTATCAGAAAAGATACTGTTGAAGAAACTCGAAGCAGTTTTACTGCCCCAAAAGGTGATGACAGACACAAAAATAAAAATAAAATAACACACATCATTGTAAAATCAATACATTCACTCTGCTCAGAATCTAAATTTTAGTAGGTAGCAACTATCAAATATTAAACATGTATCTGTTGTACAATAACTATTGGACCTTTACTACTAGGTTAGTAGTAGGTTAGGTTGACTTAACTAGTTAAGTGATATGAATACAACAGTGCAACAAAATTGAACGTAATATTTTATTGAATTATATTTTTATTCAAACTAAAATATAAGTTTTAATGACAAATATTTTCCTGACAGTGTATTAATTCTAATAGTGATGACCAGGGCTAGGATTTTGCTAATATAGAAATAAAGAATATTATAGAATATCTTTAATATCTATAATCTATTATATTATACAATCTATAATATCTACAGATAAAAATATCTGAATGAGGTTAACATTTGTTTTATTCACAAAAGAATCCAAATATGAAATTTCATAGGAAATATGGAACTACTTTAGATTTTAGATTTAGAGCGGAGCGATTTTACAGTGGTGTTTTTTTATTGTACCTGCGTACATCATAAGTAAGTAGTCAAAATAATGCTTCGATTTTCAACTTCAGGATCTTGTTCGATGGTAAAGTGAATCTAGTTGATGCACCGGGAAGGTCGAAATTTAAAATTCACAGTTGTTTTCAAAAGCACCGGGAAAAATAAGAATTTTTACACTAAATCGGTTTTTGACAATATCGATTTTGGTTTTAGGTGTAACTTTCAAACAAATTACCGTAGATACATGAACATTTCACTGAATGTATATATTGATATTTTCTATAGGTACACCATAAACTTTTAAAATATTTATACTCTTTTTGAGCTATTTATAGGCATAAAAAATATTATTTTTTTTTTGAAATTTCTGTCAATACTTTTTTATGTATCGAGTTTTCTACAGACATTTTCAATTTTCAATTTTTTAGTTTTTTTTCTACAAATGTCAATATAATTTATTTTTAAGATCAAAAAGCGTGAAAATTTAATACAAGGCTTCTGGTATATTGTTAGAATAGCTATTGAAAAATATTAATCATACATTTTTTTTATAATCATTGAATGTTAAAAATTAAAATTGTATCGTGTTCGTGTACCTATAGAAAATGCTAATATCAATTACCAGTGAAAATGTCAGGAATATACGGTTATTTGTTTTTGTCGAACCGATTTTGCGTAAAAGTTCCAGTTTTTGCTTAATTTTTCTTTTGTGTTTACCAGCGCTTTTGAATACTATTGAGAATTTTAAAAGTCGACCTCCTGAATGTACCAACTAGATTCACTTTCCCATCGAACAAGATACTGTTGAAAAAATCGAAGCAGTTTTACTGCCATGTCACACAAAAATTAAAATAATAAAAAAAAATTTAAAAAACACTCATTGTAAAATTATTACGTTTTTCGCTCCGCTCAGAATCTAAATGACTAAATATCATGCCTATGTAGTATGTATCTCTGATATTTTTAAACTTTCTTTTAACTCATAAATATATAAGGAACCATGTATTGAATTTTCAAGCTTTTTTACTAAGTGAAAAAGTTTTTATCGAGAATAATTTTAAAAAAAATTACATATTCCAAAAACGTCTCAAGGTTATAATTTGCGGAAAAAGAGTTAAAATATTTCAAAATTGTTACCAATCATTGAAAATGATAATTTAAATATTTGGTGAAAATTTCAAAGGTTATTATTGTTTGAGTTAAACCAAAAAAATAAAATCTATTTTTTGAAAAATTGATTTTGCGTAATAAGTACCACTATTTGTTTTGTTTTTCTTAACGCTTAAAAAAACTACTTGGAATTTTAAATCTTGACCAAAAAATACCAACTATATTCACTTTTCTATCAGAAAAGATGATGACCTCAAAAATCGGAGCTTATTTACCATCCAAAATGTTGTTGACAGGCAGAAAAAAAAACATACATCATTGTAAAATTAATACATTCTGCCGCTCCGCCCAGAATCTAAAATACATTGTTAGATGAGAAACATAAATAAATATGTTTCTTACAAAATCAAAAATACTACGAATATAATACAAATGTATCGCATTTGAACCTAACTTTAGTTTAAAACATTTTTATAGACCTCAGAACCTATGTATTCTAACTCAGGAGGATACAGAAAAAATTTTAATTTGAAAATTTGAAAATGGCCAATTAAGACCGGCTAATATTAATTTTCAGACCACCGTGCGCGAAGTCTTCTTAATAGTAATTTAGAATTTAGAATTAAAAGGACGTGGCACCAGCATAGATGTGCAAACAATATTTAATTTTAAAATTCTTATAACTCGCTTTAAAATAAAAATATAATAAAAAGCTATGACATTGCCTAGATACTAATCTTACCCGTAAAAGAGATAAATGTGTTGTCTCCGTTTTACAAGTGCGTAACGTAGCAAATTAACGCTCAGTAGATCTTGTAGCTTCGTTAGTTTAAAAATAAGAGTGAATCTATTATGAAACTCGATGTTAAGAATACCATCTACAGTATTTGTATGTGGGTTTTTACGATGGTTAATTTTTTTTTAGCAATCTACGAATATATTTTAATATAGCGTAAGTTAAAAATGCTCATAACTCACTAAAAAACTGAGTTATAAGTAAAAACCCACATACAAGCACAGATAATGTTCTTACTATGAAGTTTCATAATAGGTTGATTCACTCCAATTTTTAAACTAACGTAAACAAGAAATATCTGTGTAGCGTCTTTAGTATTTTTACATTGAATAATCTTATTTTGATTTTCGAGTTGTTCATTTTATTTTGTATTTAATATAATTTTTATACTTTTGGTAATAATTTCATAAATCATTGTAAAGAATTATACTATAAAGATGTGTAGAGTAAATAGAGTAAATAGGTAATAATAATTATTGTAACGTTTCAAAATTATGTTTTTATTTCATTTTGTCATCATTGTGTGGCTTCTGTTGGTGTAGGAAATTACATTATGTAATAATTACATGTCAACTTCTTTCTCACCCCGTAATAGGTATTTTATTCCTTGATCGACAGTATTTTCAGCAATATACAAGAAGTCTTAAATGCTTATAAATTATATTTTGTCTAAATTATTTTAAGTTGATTGCATTATTATTTATTAGATATATTTAAAAATACCTTTTAAAAATTTGTGTTGTTAATCTATATTGATAATTAAATGGCTTTGTTATGAAATATTTAAATCGGTAGCAATTAAAAAAATGTTATACAATGTAATTTTTGTTTTTAAATTTGATATCATAATATATTCAGTAAAAATACTTACAAAACCGGATGAAGCTAATATTGACTGAGGTTGATTCTTTCCACTATAACTTCCAAGGAGGGGTGAATTAAACGAATCTCCATCATAAACAAATACATAGTCATAAGAACATTCTGTATTTAGTGTCTTGAACTCCAAAGTAATAAACTGATTTGTACTATTCGCTAAAACAAGTAAAAAAATACCTACACTTAAAACATTAATTTTAATAGGTTATGGATGTCTATGAGCTATAAATGTAGTTCATGTAGAATAAATTATAAAATTATATAAATCATTATGTGGCCATTTATCATTTACGCATCATCTGTTTACCTGTACAATAATATAATAAAATATGGTACTTTCTTATTATCCGTGACTAGACTTCAGACTTGTTGGTCAGTGTCACAATCTGGTTATTTAAAGTTATCTAACCTAACCAAAATGTACTGCTTTTTTATTATTATTTCGGTAATTACAGACTACCTAAATTAGTATTTTTATATGATCAAGGTGACAAGATATCGATGATTCTAAATTTAAAAATAATAATTTATATATTTTTAAAATACAATATCATATTATAATATGTATAACTATTAGTTACCAATTACCTATATTAAAATATAAATTAAAATGTGTTAAATGTGTATAAGTTAAGAAGTACAATGTTTCTGAAGCAAACTTAATTACCTATCTACTCAATATATAGAGTTGGATAACATAAATACATTTAAAGTCAACAGTTTGAGAACATAACAATGGATTCGTTGAATATTATATTATGTTTCAAAATATTATATTTTATAGAAATAAATAATTAAAATATCAACAAATTATCTCACTTGTGTTTTGAGTCTTGATTATAATAATAATATCTTTTGATAGGAAAATCATTGATATTATAATAATGTATTAAATACTTGAGTATTTCTATGGAAGAATGGAGAAGAGACTAAAATTACTTGACAATGAATGTCAATAATTCTTTTTTAATATATTGTGTTTTGTATCACTTAGGTACCTATGTAAAAGTTAGGAAAATTAAATATAGATATTAAAGAAAAACTTAGCTTTGCACTTATATCCATTTCAGCAGGTTTTGAGATAAAATTAGAGAAAAATGATTTGGAATAGGTACTATATAACAAATATATAACTATATAACATTGTAATACAACAATAAAAGATAATTTACTATTTTATTTTAAAAGCAAGAGCTGAGACTTAATATTTTAAAATCTTTAAAAACCATTACAAATTAAGCATTAGCCAAAGAAACTAATATTTAAAGGTGTATAAGCTAATAAAAAAAATTAACTTGAGTCAATGTTAAGAATGTTAATTTATAATAAAATAATTAAAATTTAATACATCCAACTCTAAAACTTTAAAGTTAATACAAAGAAAAATATTCACTTAACTCAGTTGAAAATAAATAAATTAATGTTTTGACACTTGGTCAAACAAAGTGATCGTGCAACTATCAATTTTTTTGAATATTTATCAAACATTTTGTTAAAAACTCTTTCTACATTAAACAACAAGGTGCTAAGGTATCATAAAATTGAAAAAACAATATCAAAAATAAGATTAAAATATTTGGTAGGTTAACTGATTTGGTTATAACATGATTAATAAATAAGAAGTGATGCTAGAACTAAATTCATTCAGCATTTGCAGTAATATTAATGATAATAATAATAATAGCTAGGTATTGCTATAATTAAATTAATTAATACCTACTCATAAAAATTGCAATATTTACTTTATAGTATGATACCAATTCCACATATTAAGTAGGTATTGGTAACTAATTAAATATATGTACCCAATAATTTAATAAGAAATGTTAACTGAAAACAACTTATTCTACTCTTAAGTTTCATATTTTAACTACCATTGTCTATTGGTACAGAGGTTTGCACGCGACAATAATTAACAAACATATTCCAATTAAGACTTGCAAATTTGTAACAATAAAACCATTCTATAGCTTTTATCAAAGTAGCTTACCTTTGATCAACCATTCACAGTGAGTGTTTTGTGAGTAATTTGTTCCCGCAGGACCATGAGTGATGATTCCACTAGCCTGGGACAAGATGGTCCGGGTCTTGTCGCAAGGCACATCGTTTGACCGAACAGCATTCAACAACAAGGCGATCGCCAACAATTCCCTCGGAAACATGACAGATATTTCTCCCATTACGGTTTAACATGTTGGATACACATTAACTGCAATCTTCATCGTCTCATTTTGGAGTGCAACAGAATTTGTCGATGAAATATCCATTGACCTAATAAGATGCGTCGAAAATTTGAAATCAATAAGATAGAACGTTGGTTCTGCGTACCTACATAGCTTCGCATACCGCTAGAGACATTTAAGATGTGTTATATTGGACGGTTCCAACGGATATTCATAGTTTAATGTTGAGTAAATACAAAAATTATTCACTAATTCACAATTCTGTTCATTAATCAGTTTCTTATCACACAATTTGTGTTTTGATTTCTGTGCCATTATCACTTAGGCGTATCGTTACTCGTTATCACCGAATATCAAAAACAAACGAAAATGAGATAAAGTATTGATGTTTTTTATTCCAGCGGAGGGACAATATTATACGACAAACGATTACAGATTAAATTATTAGTGAAGTGAAAGTTTCACTTAATCTGTAATACAATTATATGGAAGTGCACAACGAACGCTCTGTACCTTGTAATTAGGTTCTACTGAAAGGAATATTTTGTTTGGCCGTTTGATGATTAACGTTTTTGTACAAAACTATCAAAAGGAAGTGGGGAGGTACCTACCTAACACGGAAACTATTGACATTTTTTTTTTGTTATTTTAATAAATATTTTTCATTTTTAAAATTTAATTGATACGTATTTTCAGAATTTGTGACTTTGATATTATTTTTTTTGTGTCCTAATGTTGATATATTTTTTCCACTCAGTCGTGTTGTATGAAAAAAATTTCTACAATACAAATATTAGTATTTCTATAAAAATACCGACTAAGATTCTATAACAAAAGTAGTTTAATGTTTATATACCCATGTGAACGGTGGTACAAATTAGATTTGGAGCAAACCGAAAAATGTATTGATTTTACAAAGATGGGTAATGTTTTTAAGTGTATAGCTACACGATAAGACAGTAGGTAACCGAATTAATGATTTGATTATTAACTTCAATATCTGTTCTGGCGGGAAAGTCTATATAGTTGATACTTTTGACAGGTCAAAATTGAAAATTCTAAGGTTTAAAATTGTTTAATTTAACTTAAAGCTTATTAATCTAATTAAACTTAAAGCTATTTAATTTTCTTATCAACTAACATACGTAACTATTAACCAGACATTTGCAAATTATTTTTAATACATTTAAAAAGTAGAAATTTTTCATCAAAAGTACTACTCCAAATAATTTAGTATTAACTACGGGTTAGTCGTTAAATGATTACTTTTTTCAATTTAATAAAAATAATTTGCACATTTCTGGTTTAATCGCGTATCTATGTTGGTCAATATAACAATTAAATAGCTTAAAAATAAAATAAAAATTACGTTAAAATATTGAAAAGTTTTGAAGGTATAGGTACATAAATAAATAAATGCGTGACAGGTTTGATTTTAATAAAAAAAGTGAATTGCCCATAATTTAAGAAATAAAAAAATTAGACCAACTCTTTAAAGAGTATTTTTTTAATCATTTTTGGTATACTTTCATATGACGTCGGCCGGTCACTTCCCCCGGAACAAATTGTATACCAAACATTTTGAACTGTTTTAGACATTTTTGATTTTTTTAGGTTTTTTTAATTAGATACTGTCATGAGTAATTTTATGCTCGTTTAAAAAAATTTAAAATCTAATACAAGGTTGCTCATACATTGTTAGAAGTGTAATCTAAAAAAGGGTGTCAAGTGGATGTCGCTCTGCTGTACAGTAGGTTACAAGTAGATCACTGTATAATGGATGGTATTACATTTGAATTCAATGATATAATATCATTGTATACGAAAAACGATACTGAGCGGAGACGGTATGTCAGTCTAGGATATTTTAAATTATATTGACATTGTTATTTTACGTTAGCTGGTAAGTTGAATTAATATTATTAATATAATTTAATTATTAATTTATTAATGATTAATTATTATTAATCTAAAATTATAAGTGATGCTGGAAAAATATTACAATATATACTTTTACTCGTTAATATTGATTTTACTAGGTAATCTCGTCCAAATTTGAACTTAAAATGTGTTTATATATTTTTTAGATTTTTTGATTACATTTAGATTACCATTTATAAGAATCTTTGTTTTAAATTTTCAATCCTTAGTTATAAAAACTGAACATTTTTTTTATAATTGTTTAATTACAATGATTGATAATTTTCGAGATTTTGATGAATTTTGTTAAAATTCAATCTTTAAATGCTAATAAAAAAAATGTGTGCCTATGTATTTTTAATATTTTTCAATTGCTATTGTAACAATATTTCAGGAGCCTTGTATTAAATTTTCATTATTTTTGGCCCAATAAATAAAAATGAATTGGTATTTGAATAAAAAAAAACTAAAAAAATTGAAAATTAAAATAGTCTGTAAAAACCTCAAAAACAGACAAAATATATTAAAAATTAGATGGTGTATAGAAAATGCTAATATATACATTCAGTGAAATTTTCATGCATCTACAGTTATTCGTTTTTGAATTGCAATAAAATAAGAAAATCGTGACATAAGAAATCAAGTGAATATCTAATCTTGTAAAAATTTGATTTTTTATGAATTTCTAACTCAAAATAAATTGCACATTCTCGTCATTTTTACGTGTTTTGTCAAAATCTGAACTCTAATTATTACCTATAAAAAAATTTTTGACTACGAATTTTTAATATTTTTCATATATTATTGTAACTATATATTAGGAGCCTTGTATTAAATTTTCAAGATTTTTTACAATCTTAAATTTTTTTTTTAAATTTGATTGACATTTATAGAAAAAAAAACTAAAAAAATTGGAAACTGAAAATGTCCGTTAACAGCTCAAAATAAGTCAGAATATTTTGAAAATGTTATGGTGTGTAGAAAATGCTTATATAAACATTCGGTCAAAATTTCATGTATATGTTACGGGCATTGTGGAATACCGGGTAATGTGAATCACAGATGTTTTTAATCACCAACTAACATTATTTTTATTTTTATTTTATACTGTCATTTTTTTTACATTTACTTTAAAACCAAAATCGGTTTTGAGTACAAATTCCCGTTTTTTCCTTAATTTTTAATTTGTTTTTCACGTTTTTCATTTAGTTTTCATGAAAACTACTGGGAAGTTTTTATTTTGACCCCCCAACTCTAGTACCATCTTGATTAATTTTCCTATCAGAAAATTTACTATTGAAGAAAATCGAAGCATTCTTACTGCCCCAAAAGGTGATGACAGACACATAAAAAAAAATAAAATAAAAAACATACATCATTGTAAAATCAATACATTCATCGCTCCGCTCAGAATCTAAAAGACAGTTATACTTTTTTTTTCAATAATTTTTAATGAACGTCTGCAGTTAAAATATTGATAAAATTCGTCAAAATCACAGAATGTAGCAAGTTATTGTGTGTTAGAATTTCATAAACATTTTCTTTTGATACCTACCTAAAAGTTGAAACTTTAATTTAAGATTCCTTATAAGTTTTATTAAGTTCCCCAAACCTTTCACAAAAAAAAAATTGAACCAGGAATTCAATTTTATTTTTATGATTATTTGAAGTTAAAATTATTTTGACATTGGATATTCCGTTACAGACGATTTCTCATGGAACTATTTTCTTAATGTGTTGTAATTTAAAAACGAAAACCGCGGGTATTAAAGATTATCACCAAATTTGTATATTAGTATTTTCTATATCCCGAACAATTCACCATCAAAATATTCTGAGGTTTTTTGAGCTATTTATAGGTATAAGATATTTTCAATTGTTTTTAGATTCTGAGCGGAGCGATGAATGTATTGGTTTTACAATGATGTGTGTTTTTTTAGATTCTGAGCGGAGCGATGAATGTATTGGTTTTACAATGATGTGTGTTTTTTTTTTTATTTTTTTTTTTATTTTTGTGTCTGTCATCACGTTTTAGGACAGAAAAAATGCTTCGATTTTCTTCAATAGTACCTTTCTGATAGGAAAGTGAATCTAGTTGGTACTTTGGGGGGTCAAAAGTCAAAATTTCCCAGTAGTTTTCATGAGCGCCTGGAAAAACAAATGAAAAATTATGGGAAAAACGGGAATTTTTTACGGAAAACCAATTTTCGACAAAATCGATTTTGGTTTTTGGTATAACTCTAAAAGAAATGACCGTAGAGACATGAAATTTGGACCGAATGTTTATATATGCATTTTCTACACATCATAGCATTTTCAAAATATTCTGACTTATTTTGAGCTGTTAACGGACATTTTCAGTTTCCAATTTTTTTAGTTTTTTTTTCTATAAATGTCAATAAAATTTATTTGTTGGGTAAAAAATCTTGAAAATTTAATAGTAGGCTTCTAATATATAGTTTCAAAGGCAGATGAAAAATATTAAAATCTGTAGTCACAATTTTTTTTTATAGGTAATCAAAGTTCAAATTTTTACAAAATACGTAAAAATGACGAAAATGTGCAATTTATTTTGAGTTAGAAATTCATAAAATTTTTCTTTTTAAATCTACGATTTGAAAATGTAATACAAGATTCCTCATAAGTTTGCCTAATTTTATCAATAAAAAAAAGTTTAAAAGCAAGTCATAATAAATTTTTATGAGCATTTTAAGTTCAAATTTGTACAAGATTAGATATTCACTCGATTTCTCATGTAGCGTTTTTCTTATTTTGTTGCAATTCAAAAACAAATAATTGTAGATGCATGAAAATTTCACTGAATGTTTATATAAGCTATTTCTATACACCATTCAATTTTGAAAATATTTTGATTTGTTTTGAGCTGTTTACAGACATTTTAGTTTTCAATTTTTTTAGTTTTTTTTTTTATAATTGTCAATAAAATTTTATTTGGTGGGCCAAAAAGTCTGAAAATTTAATACAAGCTTTCTTATATATTGTTACAACATCAGTTGAAAAATTTTAAAAATACATTGGCACGATTTTTTTTATAAGCATTTAAAGTTCGAATTTTGACAAAATTTGTCAAAATCTCGAAAATTATAAATCAATGTAATTAAAAAATTATAAAATGTTCAGTTTTTATAACTAAGTGTTGAAAATTTAAACAAAAATTCTCATAAATAAATCATACTGTAACCAAAAAATCTAAAAAATATATCAACACATTTATTTTTTTACAGACATTTTAATTTCAAATTTAGACAAAATTTTATATTTAAACCAAGAATAATGATTTTAGTTATTTTGATATAATTTAAAAATATTATTTGTTGGTATATGAAACTTTTAGAATATATTGTTATATTTTATATACACGCAATGGCATTTTAAAATATAATTTTTTTGAGAAAATGAATTTAACCAACTATAGTAAATACTAATGCCTATAATACTAAAATGAATTACTTTATTCACAATAATAATATCATCAAATACATTTAGACTTAGTAAGATATTATAGACTGACTGACCGTCTTCGCTCAGAATCGTTTTTCTTATTCAATGATGTTATATCATTGGATAAAAATCTAACACAATCCATTACAGTGACTCACTTGTAACCTACTGTACAGCAGAGCGACATACACTTACCTGCCCTTTTTTATTTTTTATTTTTTTTTGTGTCTGTCATCACGTTTTGGGACAGTAAAAGTGCTTAGATTTTCTTCAATAGTACCTTTTCTGATAGGAAAGTGAATCTAGTTGGTACTTTTGGGGGTCAAAAGTCAAAATTTCCCAGTAGTTTTCATGAGCGCCTGGAAAAACAAATGAAAAATTATGGGAAAAACGGGAATTTTTACGGAAAACCACTTTTCGACAAAATCGATTTTGGTTTTTGGTATAACTCTAAAAGAAATGACCGTAGAGACATGAAATTTTGACCGAATGTTTATATACGCATTTTCTGCACACCATAGCATTTTCAAAATATTCTGACTTATTTTGAGCTGTTAACTGACATTTTCAGTTTCCAATTTTTTTAGTTTTTTTTTCTATAAATGTCAATAAAATTTTATTTGTTGGGTAAAAAATCTTGAAAATTTAATAGTAGGCTTCTAATATATAGCTTCAAAGGCAGATGAAAAATATTAAAAATCTGTAGTCACAATTTTTTTTTATAGGTAATCAAAGTTCAAATGTTGACAAAATACGTAAAAATGACGAAAATTTGCAAATTATTTAGAGT
>JANEHU010002944.1:0-29061 GCA_027563435.1 Nasonovia ribisnigri | reverse complement strand
GACTATTGTACTATGGAGGTCTTTTATATATCAATCAAGTACAATGCCGGAATAACTCTGACTATTGCACCATGGATTGGATATATACCGCACGTTGAGTCCGGGAGGGAGACGGCCATTTGAGACGTACAAGTCTACCTGGGTAGGTCTTGCTCCGGCGCCGAAAAGGCAGTGAATGGTATCGGTTCGACCTGTGCTTTGCCCTTTTATACCCATCGCGAGGTGGCAACGGCGTACTCTCAGGCGATGGATAAAGCAGTCGTTGCGACCGGTCGAACGATATACAAAGCTGGACAAAAATAAGATGGATAATTAATGACAATTTTAATGAGGTTGATAAATATTTGGGTTGTACAGATAATGATAAATTTAAATATAGATAAGAATAATTTAGGTTTGTGTATATATATATATATATTCGTGGAAACATAAAAAATAAAAAAAAAATACAATTATCTGTTATGAGTAATTGAAAAAAAAATTCCTAGTTGAATAACTTTTAATGTTTGAGAATGTTAAAAATGGTTACCATACTTTAGAAGCTTTATTATTTTTCATTGACCGCACTTTATCTCCTTGTTCGTTAATTTTCAAAATGATTGCATCTGCAGAAGGTTTACTTTGATCAGAACTAGAATTACTGACTATCTGTGGTGTGGGAATTCCACCTGCAGGAAGTTCTACCCCTGCAATACTTTTGTATTCTGCTTTCAAAGCGAGTAATATTTTGACAGCTTCTCGAATGTCTGCCTAAATTAATAATAAAAAAAAAAATACAATTGACTGTTGAGAAATTGAAAAAAAAACCTGGTTGAAAGACTTTTGATGTTTGAGAATGTTAAAAATGGTTTCCATATTTTAGAAGCTCTATTATTTTTCATTGACTGCACTTTATCTCCTTGTTCGTTAAGTTTAAAAATGATTGCATCTGCAGAAGGTTTACTTTGATCAGAACTAGAGTTAGTGACTATCTGTAGTGTGGGAATACCACCTGCAGGAAAAACAACCACTGCAATACTTTTGTATTCTGCTTTCAAAGCAAGTAATATTTTGACAGCTTCTCCAATGTCTGCCTAAATTAATAATAAAAAAAAAATTACAATTGACTGTCGAGAAATTGAAAAAAAAACCTGGTTGAAAGGCTTTTAATGATTAAGAATGTTAAAAATGGTTTCCATACTTTAGAAGCTTTATTATTTTTCATTGACTGCACTTTATCTCCTTGTTCGTTAATTTTCAAAATGATTGCATCTGCAAAAGGTTTACTTTGATCAGAACCAGAGTTACTGACTATATGTGGTGTGGGACCGCACTTTATCTCCTTGTTCGTTAATTTTCAAAATGATTGCATCTGCAGAAGGTTTATTTTGATCAGAACTAGAGTTACTGACTATATGTGGTGTGGGAATACCACCTGCAGGAAAATCAACCCCTGCAATACTTTTGTATTCTGCTTTCAAAGCAAGTAATATTTTGACAGCTTCTCCAATGTCTGCCTAAATTAATAATAAAAAAAAAAATACAATTGAGTGTTGAGAAATTGAAAAAAAAACCTGGTTGAAAGGCTTTTAATGATTGAGAATGTTAAAAATGGTTTCCATACTTTAGAAGCTTTATTATTTTTCATTGGCCGCATTTTATCTCGTTGTTTGTTAATTTTCAAAATGATTGCATCTGCAGTAGGTTTACATTGATCTGAACTAGAGTTACTGACTATCTGTAGTGTGGGAATACCACCTGCAGGAAAATCAACCACTGCAATTATTTTGTATTCTACTTTCAAAGCCAGTAATATTTTGACAGCTTCTCCAATGTCTGCCTAAATTAAGAATAAAAAAAAAAAAATGCAATTGACTGTTATGAGTAATTGAAAAAAAAATCCTAGTTGAATAGCTTTTAATGATTGAGAATGTAAAAAATGGTTACCATACTTTAGAAGCTTTATTATTTTTCATTGCCCGCCGTTTATCTCCTTGTTCGTTAATTTTCAAAATGATTGCATCTGCAGAAGGTTCACTTTGATCAGAACTAGAGTTACTGACTATATGTAGTGTGGGAATACCACCTGCAGGAAAATCAACCCTTGCAATACTTTTGTATTCTACTTTCAAAGCCAGTAATATTTTGACAGCTTCTCCAATGTCTGCCTAAATTAAGAATAAAAAAAAAAAAATGCAATTAACTGTTATGAGTAATTGAAAAAAAAATCCTAGTTGAATAGCTTTAATGTTTGAGAATGTTAAAAATGGTTTCCATACTTTAGAAGCTTTATTATTTTTCATTGACCGCACTTTATCTCCTTGTTCGTTAATTTTCAAAATGATTGCATCTGCAGCAGGTTTACTTTGATCAGAACTAGAGTTACTGACTTTATGTGGTGTGGGAATACCACCTGTAGGAAAATCAACCCCTGCAATACTTTTGTATTCTACTTTCAAAGCCAGTAATATTTTGACAGCTTCTCCAATGTCTGCCTAAATTAAGAATAAAAAAAAAAAAATGCAATTAACTGTTATGAGTAATTGAAAAAAAAATCCTTGTTGAATAGCTTTTAATGATTGAGAATGTTAAAAATGGTTACCATACTTTAGAACCTTTATTATTTTTCATTGGCCGCATTTTATCTCCTTGTTTGTTAATTTTCAAAATGATTGCATCTGCAGTAGGTTTACATTGATCAGAACCAAGAGTTACTGACTATATGTGGTGTGGGACCGCACTATATCTCCTTGTTCGTTAATTTTCAAAATGATTGCATCTGCAGAAGGTGTACTTTAATCAGAACTAGAGTTACTGACTATATGTGGTGTGGGAATACCACCTGCAGGAAAATCAACCCCTGCAATACTTTTGTATTCTACTTTCAAAGCAAGTAATATTTTGACAGCTTCTCAAATGTCTGCCTAAATTAATTGTTGACACCTGAGGTTCGTAGAACGATTGGTTTTGATGGTTTGGGTTGAAATAACTAAAAGACACGGTTGATATCGGAAAAAAGTACCTTTTTATTGTTTGAAAAAATGAAAGTCATTCGGAAAAATAAAAGAAACATTGTATGATTTTACTAATAACTAATGGGACTCGAGCGTGTGGTATAAGACAATACAATGCCAGAATTTCTCCGACTATTGTACTATGGAGGTTTTTTATATATCAATCGGGTACAATGCCGGAATAAGTCTGACTATTGCACCATGGATTGGATATATGCCGCACGTTGAGTCCGGGAGGGAGACTGCCTTTCGAGCCATGCAAGTCTGACTGGGTAGGTCTTGCTCCGGCGCCGAAAAGGCAGTGAATGGTATCGGTTCGACCTGTGCTTTGCCCTTTTATACCCATCGCGAGGTGGCAACGGCGTACTCTCAGGCGATGGATAAAGCAGTCGTTGCGACCGGTCGAACGATATACAAAGCTGGACAAAAATAAGATGGATAATTAATGACAATTTTAATGAGGTTGATAAATATTTGGGTTGTACTGATAATGATAAATTTAAATATAGATAAGAAAAATTTAGGTTTGTGTATATATATATATTCGTGGAAACATTAAAAATAAAATAAAAATACAATTGACTGTTGAGAAATTGAAAAAAAAACCTGGTTGAATAGCTTTTAATGATTGAGAATGTTAAAAATGGTTTCCATACTTTAGAAGCTTTATTATTTTTCATTGACCGCACTTTATCTCCTTGTTCGTTAATTTTCAAAATGATTGCATCTGCAGAAGGTTTACTTTGATCAGAACTAGAGTTACTGACTATATGTGGTGTGGGAATACCACCTGCAGGAAAATCAACCCCTGCAATACTTTTGTATTCTGATTTCAAAGCAAGTAATATTTTGACAGCTTCTCCAATGTCTGCCTAAATTAATAATAATAAAAAAATACAATTGACTGTTGAGAAATTGAAAAAAAAACCTGGTTGAAAGACTTTTAATGTTTGAGAATGTTAAAAATGGTTTCCATACTTTAGAAGCTTTATTATTTTTCATTGACTGCATTTTATCTCCTTGTTCGTTAATTTTCAAAATGATTGCATCTGCAGAAGGTTTACTTTGATCAGAACTAGAGTTACTGACTATATGTGGTGTGGGAATACCACCTGCAGGAAAATCAACCCCTGCAATACTTTTGTATTCTGCTTTCAAAGCAAGTAATATTTTGACAGCTTCTCCAATGTCTGCCTAAATTAATAATAAAAAAAAAAAAATACAATTGACTGTCGAGAAATTGAAAAAAAAACCTGGTTGAAAGACTTTTAATGATTGAAATGTTAAAAATGGTTTCCATACTTTAGAAGCTTTATTATTTTTCATTGACTGCACTTTATCTCCTTGTTCGTTAATTTTCAAAATGATTGCATCTGCAAAAGGTTTACTTTGATCAGAACCAGAGTTACTGACTATATGTGGTGTGGGACCGCACTTTATCTCCTTGTTCGTTAATTTTCAAAATGATTGCATCTGCAGAAGGTTTACTTTGATCAGAACTAGAGTTACTGACTATATGTGGTGTGGGAATACCACCTGCAGGAAAATCAACCCCTGCAATACTTTTGTATTCTACTTTCAAAGCAAGTAATATTTTGACAGCTTCTCCAATGTCTGCCTAAATTAATAATAAAAAAAAAAATACAATTGAGTGTTGAGAAATTGAAAAAAAAACCTGGTTGAAAGGCTTTTAATGATTGAGAATGTTAAAAATGGTTTCCATACTTTAGAAGCTTTATTATTTTTCATTGGCCGCATTTTATCTCGTTGTTTGTTAATTTTCAAAATGATTGCATCTGCAGTAGGTTTACATTGATCTGAACTAGAGTTACTGACTATCTGTAGTGTGGGAATACCACCTGCAGGAAAATCAACCACTGCAATTATTTTGTATTCTACTTTCAAAGCCAGTAATATTTTGACAGCTTCTCCAATGTCTGCCTAAATTAAGAATAAAAAAAAAAAAATGCAATTGACTGTTATGAGTAATTGAAAAAAAAATCCTAGTTGAATAGCTTTTAATGATTGAGAATGTTAAAAATGGTTACCATACTTTAGAAGCTTTAATATTTTTCATTGCCCGCCGTTTATCTCCTTGTTCGTTAATTTTCAAAATGATTGCATATGCAGAAGGTTCACTTTGATCAGAACTAGAGTTACTGACTATATGTAGTGTGGGAATACCACCTGCAGGAAAATCAACCCTTGCAATACTTTTGTATTCTACTTTCAAAGCCAGTAATATTTTGACAGCTTCTCCAATGTCTGCCTAAATTAAGAATAAAAAAAAAAAAATGCAATTAACTGTTATGAGTAATTGAAAAAAAAATCCTTGTTGAATAGCTTTTAATGATTGAGAATGTTAAAAATGGTTACCATACTTTAGAAGCTTTATTATTTTTCATTGACGCATTTTATCTCCTTGTTCGTTAATTTTCAAAATGATTGCATCTGCAGTAGGTTTACTTTGATCAGAACTAGAGTTACTGACTATATGTAGTGTGGGAATACCACCTGCAGGAAAATCAACCCCTGCAATACTTTTGTATTCTACTTTCAAAGCCAGTAATATTTTGACAGCTTCTCCAATGTCTGCCTAAATTAAGAATAAAAAAAAAAATGCAATTAACTGTTATGAGTAATTGAAAAAAAAATCCTAGTTGAATAGCTTTAATGTTTGAGAATGTTAAAAATGGTTTCCATACTTTAGAAGCTTTATTATTTTTCATTGACCGCACTTTATCTCCTTGTTCGTTAATTTTCAAAATGATTGCATCTGCAGCAGGTTTACTTTGATCAGAACTAGAGTTACTGACTTTATGTGGTGTGGGAATACCACCTGTAGGAAAATCAACCCCTGCAATACTTTTGTATTCTACTTTCAAAGCCAGTAATATTTTGACAGCTTCTCCAATGTCTGCCTAAATTAAGAATAAAAAAAAAAAAATGCAATTAACTGTTATGAGTAATTGAAAAAAAAATCCTTGTTGAATAGCTTTTAATGATTGAGAATGTTAAAAATGGTTACCATACTTTAGAACCTTTATTATTTTTCATTGGCCGCATTTTATCTCCTTGTTTGTTAATTTTCAAAATGATTGCATCTGCAGTAGGTTTACATTGATCAGAACCAAGAGTTACTGACTATATGTGGTGTGGGACCGCACTATATCTCCTTGTTCGTTAATTTTCAAAATGATTGCATCTGCAGAAGGTGTACTTTAATCAGAACTAGAGTTACTGACTATATGTGGTGTGGGAATACCACCTGCAGGAAAATCAACCCCTGCAATACTTTTGTATTCTGCTTTCAAAGCAAGTAATATTTTGACAGCTTCTCCAATGTCTGCCTAAATTAATAATAAAAAAAAAAATTACAATTGACTGTCGAGAAATTGAAAAAAAATCCTTGTTGAATAGCTTTTAATGATTGAGAATGTTAAAAATGGTTACCATACTTTAGAACCTTTATTATTTTTCATTGGCCGCATTTTATCTCCTTGTTTGTTAATTTTCAAAATGATTGCATCTGCAGTAGGTTTACATTGATCAGAACCAAGAGTTACTGACTATATGTGGTGTGGGACCGCACTATATCTCCTTGTTCGTTAATTTTCAAAATGATTGCATCTGCAGAAGGTGTACTTTAATCAGAACTAGAGTTACTGACTATATGTGGTGTGGGAATACCACCTGCAGGAAAATCAACCCCTGCAATACTTTTGTATTCTACTTTCAAAGCAAGTAATATTTTGACAGCTTCTCAAATGTCTGCCTAAATTAATTGTTGACACCTGAGGTTCGTAGAACGATTGGTTTTGATGGTTTGGGTTGAAATAACTAAAAGACACGGTTGATATCGGAAAAAAGTACCTTTTTATTGTTTGAAAAAATGAAAGTCATTCGGAAAAATAAAAGAAACATTGTATGATTTTACTAATAACTAATGGGACTCGAGCGTGTGGTATAAGACAATACAATGCCAGAATTTCTCCGACTATTGTACTATGGAGGTTTTTTATATATCAATCGGGTACAATGCCGGAATAAGTCTGACTATTGCACCATGGATTGGATATATGCCGCACGTTGAGTCCGGGAGGGAGACTGCCTTTCGAGCCATGCAAGTCTGACTGGGTAGGTCTTGCTCCGGCGCCGAAAAGGCAGTGAATGGTATCGGTTCGACCTGTGCTTTGCCCTTTTATACCATCGCGAGGTGGCAACGGCGTACTCTCAGGCGATGGATAAAGCAGTCGTTGTGACCGGTCGAACGATATACAAAGCTGGACAAAAATAAGATGTATAATTAATGACAATTTTAATGAGGTTGATAAATATTTGGGTTGTACTGATAATGATAAATTTAAATATAGATAAGAATAATTTAGGTTTGTGTATATATATATATTCGTGGAAACATTAAAAATAAAAAAAAAATACAATTGACTGTTGAGAAATTGAAAAAAAAACCTGGTTGAAAGGCTTTTAATGATTGAGAATGTTAAAAATGGTTACCATACTTTAGAAGCTTTATTATTTTTCATTGACTGCACTTTATCTCCTTGTTCGTTAATTTTCAAAATGATTGCATCTGCAGAAGGTTTACTTTGATCAGAACTAGAGTTACTGACTATATGTGGTGTGGGAATACCACCTGCAGGAAAATCAACCCCTGCAATACTTTTGTATTCTGCTTTCAAAGCAAGTAATATTTTGACAGCTTCTCCAATGTCTGCCTAAATTAATAATAAAAAAAAAATACAATTGACTGTTGAGAAATTGAAAAAAAAACCTGGTTGAAAGACTTTTAATGTTTGAGAATGTTAAAAATGGTTACCATACTTTAGAAGCTTTATTATTTTTCATTGACTGCACTTTATCTCCTTGTTCGTTAATTTTCAAAATGATTGCATCTGCAGAAGGTTTACTTTGATCAGAACTAGAGTTACTGACTATCTGTGGTGTGGGAATACCACCTGCAGGAAAATCAACCCCTGCAATACTTTTGTATTCTGCTTTCAAAGCAAGTAATATTTTGACAGCTTCTCCAATGTCTGCCTAAATTAATAATAAAAAAAAAAATACAATTGACTGTCGAGAAATTGAAAAAAAAACTGGTTGAAAGGCTTTTAATGATTGAGAATGTTAAAAATGGTTTCCATACTTTAAGAAGCTTTATTATTTTTCATTGACTGCACTTTATCTACTTGTTCGTTAATTTTCAAAATGATTGCATCTGCAGAAGAAGGATTACTTTGATCAGAACTAGAGTTACTGACTATATGTGGTGTGGGACCGCACTTTATCTCCTTGTTCGTTAATTTTCAAAATGATTGCATCTGCAGAAGGTGTAGTTTGATCAGAACTAGAGTTACTGACTATATGTGGTGTGGGAATACCACCTGCAGGAAAATCAACCCCTGCAATACTTTTGTATTCTACTTTCAAAGCAAGTAATATTTTGACAGCTTCTCCAATGTCTGCCTAAATTAATAATAAAAAAAAAAATACAATTGAGTGTTGAGAAATTGAAAAAAAAACCTGGTTGAAAGGCTTTTAATGATTGAGAATGTTAAAAATGGTTTCCATACTTTAGAAGCTTTATTATTTTTCATTGGCCGCATTTTATCTCGTTGTTTGTTAATTTTCAAAATGATTGCATCTGCAGTAGGTTTACATTGATCTGAACTAGAGTTACTGACTATCTGTAGTGTGGGAATACCACCTGCAGGAAAATCAACCACTGCAATTATTTTGTATTCTACTTTCAAAGCCAGTAATATTTTGACAGCTTCTCCAATGTCTGCCTAAATTAAGAATAAAAAAAAAAAAATGCAATTGACTGTTATGAGTAATTGAAAAAAAAATCCTAGTTGAATAGCTTTTAATGATTGAGAATGTAAAAAATGGTTACCATACTTTAGAAGCTTTATTATTTTTCATTGCCCGCCGTTTATCTCCTTGTTCGTTAATTTTCAAAATGATTGCATCTGCAGAAGGTTAACTTTGATCAGAACTAGAGTTACTGACTATATGTAGTGTGGGAATACCACCTGCAGGAAAATCAACCCTTGCAATACTTTTGTATTCTACTTTCAAAGCCAGTAATATTTTGACAGCTTCTCCAATGTCTGCCTAAATTAAGAATAAAAAAAAAAAAATGCAATTAACTGTTATGAGTAATTGAAA
The DNA here is from genome assembly GCA_027563435.1 of Nasonovia ribisnigri. Classification (NCBI taxonomy): domain Eukaryota; kingdom Metazoa; phylum Arthropoda; class Insecta; order Hemiptera; family Aphididae; genus Nasonovia; species Nasonovia ribisnigri. The sequence goes on along the minus strand of JANEHU010002944.1, from coordinate 19,879 downwards.
AAAAAATCCTTGTTGAATAGCTTTTAATGATTGAGAATGTTAAAAATGGTTACCATACTTTAGAAGCTTTATTATTTTTCATTGGCCGCATTTTATCTCCTTGTTTGTTAATTTTCAAAATGATTGCATCTGCAGAAGGTTTACTTTGATCAGAACTAGAGTTACTGACTATATGTGGATTAGGAATACCACCTGCAGGAAAATCAACCCCTTCAATACTTTTATATACTGCTTTCAAAGCAAGTAATATTTTGACAGCTTCTCCAATGTCTGCCTAAATTAATTGTTGACACCTGAGGTTCGTAGAACGATTGGTTTTTATGGTTTGGGTTGAAATAACTAAAAGACACGGTTGATATCGGAAAAAAGTACGTTTTTATTGTTTGAAAAAAAGAAAGTCATTCGGAAAAATAAAAAAAACATTGTATGAGTTTACTAATAAGTAATGGCACTCGAGCGTGTGGTATAAGACAATACAACGCCAGAATTACTCCGACTATTGTACTATGGAGGTCTTTTATATATCAATCGGGTACAATGCGGGAATAACCCTGCACCATGGATAGGATATATACCGCACGTTGAGTCCGGGAGGGAGACTGCCTTTCGAGCCGTTCAAGTCTGCCTGGGTAGGTCTTGCTCCGGCGCCGAAAAGGCAGTGAATGGTATCGGTTCGACCTGTGCTTTGCCCTTTTATGCCCATCGCGAGGTGGCAACGGCGTACTCTCAGCGATGGATAAAGCAGTCGTTGCGACCGGTCGAACGATATACAAAGCTGGACAAAAATAAGATGGATAATTAATGACAATTTAAATGAGGTTGATAAATATTTGGGTTGTACAGATAATGATAAATTTAAATATAGATAAGAATAATTTAGGTTTGTGTATATATATATATTCGTGGAAACATTAATAATAAAAAAAAAATACAATTGACTGTTGAGAAATTGAAAAAAAAACATGGTTGAAATGCTTTTAATGATTGGGAATGTTAATTATGGTTTCCATATTTTAGAAGCTTTATTATTTTTCATTGCCCGCCATTTATCTCCTTGTTCGTTAATTTTCAAAATGATTGCATCTGCAGAAGGTTTACTTTGATCAGAACTAGAGTTACTGACTATATGTGGATTGGGAATACCACCTGCAGGAAAATCAACCCCTGCAATACTTTTATATACTGCTTTCAAAGCAAGTAATATTTTGACAGCTTCTCCAATGTCTGCCTAAATTAATTGTTGACACCTGAGGTTCGTAGAACGATTGGTTTTGATGGTTTGGGTTGAAATAACTAAAAGACACGGTTGATATCGGAAAAAAGTACCTTTTTATTGTTTGAAAAAATGAAAGTCATTCGGAAAAATAAAAGAAACATTGTATGATTTTACTAATAACTAATGGGACTCGAGCGTGTGGTATAAGACAATACAATGCCAGAATTACTCCGACTATTGTACTATGGAGGTCTTTTATATATCAATCAAGTACAATGCCGGAATAACTCTGACTATTGCACCATGGATTGGATATATACCGCACGTTGAGTCCTGGAGGGAGACTGCCTTTCGAGCCGTGCAAGTCTGCCTGGGTAGGTCTTGCTCCGGCGCCGAAAAGGCAGTGAATGGTATCGGTTCGACCTGTGCTTTGCCCTTTTATACCCATCGCGAGGTGGCAACGGCGTACTCTCAGGCGATGGATAAAGCAGTCGTTGCGACCGGTCGAACGATATACAAAGCTGGACAAAAATAAGATGGATAATTAATGACAATTTTAATGAGGTTGATAAATATTTGGGTTGTACTGATAATGATAAATTTAAATATAGATAAGAATAATTTAGGTTTGTGTATATATATATATTCGTGGAAACATTAAAAATAAAAAAAAAAATACAATTGACTGTTGAGAAATTGAAAAAAAAACCTGGTTGAAAGGCTTTTAATGATTGAGAATGTTAAAAATGGTTTCCATACTTTAGAAGCTTTATTATTTTTCATTGACCGCACTTTATCTCCTTGTTCGTTAATTTTCAAAATGATTGCATCTGCAGAAGGTTTACTTTGATCAGAACTAGAGTTACTGACTATATGTGGTGTGGGAATACCACCTGCAGGAAAATCAACCCCTGCAATACTTTTGTATTCTGCTTTCAAAGCAAGTAATATTTTGACAGCTTCTCCAATGTCTGCCTAAATTAAGAATAAAAAAAAAAATGCAATTGACTGTTATGAGTAATTGAAAAAAAAATCCTAGTTGAATAGCTTTTAATGTTTGAGAATGTTAAAAATGGTTACCATACTTTAGAAGCTTTATTATTTTTCATTGACTGCACTTTATCTCCTTGTTCGTTAATTTTCAAAATGATTGCATCTGCAGAAGGTTTACTTTGATCAGAACTAGAGTTACTGACTATATGTGGTGTGGGAATACCACCTGCAGGAAAATCAACCCCTGCAATACTTTTGTATTCTGCTTTCAAAGCAAGTAATATTTTAACAGCTTCTCCAATGTCTGCCTAAATTAATAATAAAAAAAAAAATTACAATTGACTGTCGAGAAATTGAAAAAAAAACCTGGTTGAAAGGCTTTTAATGATTGAGAATGTTAAAAATGGTTTCCATACTTTAGAAGCTTTATTATTTTTCATTGACTGCACTTTATCTCCTTGTTCGTTAATTTTCAAAATGATTGCATCTGCAAAAGGTTTACTTTGATCAGAACCAGAGTTACTGACTATATGTGGTGTGGGACCGCACTTTATCTCCTTGTTCGTTAATTTTCAAAATGATTGCATCTGCAGAAGGTTTCCTTTTATCAGAACTAGAGTTACTGACTATATGTGGTGTGGGAATACCACCTGCAGGAAAATCAACCCCTGCAATACTTTTGTATTCTGCTTTCAAAGCAAGTAATATTTTGACAGCTTCTCCAATGTCTGCCTAAATTAATAATAAAAAAAAAATACAATTGAGTGTTGAGAAATTGAAAAAAAAACCTGGTTGAAAGGCTTTTAATGATTGAGAATGTTAAAAATGGTTTCCATACTTTAGAAGCTTTATTATTTTTCATTGGCCGCATTTTATCTCGTTGTTTGTTAATTTTCAAAATGATTGCATCTGCAGTAGGTTTACATTGATCTGAACTAGAGTTACTGACTATCTGTAGTGTGGGAATACCACCTGCAGGAAAATCAACCACTGCAATTATTTTGTATTCTACTTTCAAAGCCAGTAATATTTTGACAGCTTCTCCAATGTCTGCCTAAATTAAGAATAAAAAAAAAAAAATGCAATTGACTGTTATGAGTAATTGAAAAAAAAATCCTAGTTGAATAGCTTTTAATGATTGAGAATGTTAAAAATGGTTACCATACTTTAGAAGCTTTAATATTTTTCATTGCCCGCCGTTTATCTCCTTGTTCGTTAATTTTCAAAATGATTGCATCTGCAGAAGGTTCACTTTGATCAGAACTAGAGTTACTGACTATATGTAGTGTGGGAATACCACCTGCAGGAAAATCAACCCTTGCAATACTTTTCTATTCTACTTTCAAAGCCAGTAATATTTTGACAGCTTCTCCAATGTCTGCCTAAATTAAGAATAAAAAAAAAAAAATGCAATTAACTGTTATGAGTAATTGAAAAAAAAATCCTTGTTGAATAGCTTTTAATGATTGAGAATGTTAAAAATGGTTACCATACTTTAGAAGCTTTATTATTTTTCATTGGCCGCATTTTATCTCCTTGTTTGTTAATTTTCAAAATGATTGCATCTGCAGAAGGTTTACTTTGATCAGAACTAGAATTACTGACTATCTGTGGTGTGGGACCGCACTTTATCTCCTTGTTCGTTAATTTTCAAAATGATTGCATCTGCAGAAGGTTTACTTTGATCAGAACTAGAGTTACTGACTATATGTGGATTAGGAATACCACCTGCAGGAAAATCAACCCCTTCAATACTTTTATATACTGCTTTCAAAGAAAGTAATATTTTGACAGCTTCTCCAATGTCTGCCTAAATTAATTGTTGACACCTGAGGTTCGTAGAACGATTGGTTTTGATGGTTTGGGTTGAAATAACTAAAAGACACGGTTGATATCGGAAAAAAGTACCTTTTTATTGTTTGAAAAAATGAAAGTCATTCGGAAAAATAAAAGAAACATTGTATGATTTTACTAATAACTAATGGGACTCGAGCGTGTGGTATAAGACAATACAATGCCAGAATTACTCCGACTATTGTACTATGGAGGTCTTTTATATATCAATCAAGTACAATGCCGGAATAACTCTGACTATTGCACCATGGATTGGATATATACCGCACGTTGAGTCCTGGAGGGAGACTGCCTTTCGAGCCGTGCAAGTCTGCCTGGGTAGGTCTTGCTCCGGCGCCGAAAAGGCAGTGAATGGTATCGGTTCGACCTGTGCTTTGCCCTTTTATACCCATCGCGAGGTGGCAACGGCGTACTCTCAGGCGATGGATAAAGCAGTCGTTGCGACCGGTCGAACGATGTACAAAGCTGGACAAAAATAAGATGGATAATTAATAACAATTTTAATGAGGTTGATAAATATTTGGGTTGTACAGATAATGATAAATTTAAATATAGATAAGAATAATTTAGGTTTGTGTATATATATATATTCGTGGAAACATTAAAAATAAAAAAAAAATACAATTGACTGTTGAGAAATTGAAAAAAAAACCTGGTTGAAAGGCTTTTAATGATTGAGAATGTTAAAAATGGTTTCCATACTTTAGAAGCTTTATTATTTTTCATTGACCGCACTTTATCTCCTTGTTCGTTAATTTTCAAAATGATTGCATCTGCAGAAGGTTTACTTTGATCAGAACTAGAGTTACTGACTATATGTGGTGTGGGAATACCACCTGCAGGAAAATCAACCCCTGCAATACTTTTGTATTCTGCTTTCAAAGCAAGTAATATTTTGACAGCTTCTCCAATGTCTGCCTAAATTAATAATAATAAAAAAATACAATTGACTGTTGAGAAATTGAAAAAAAAACCTGGTTGAAAGACTTTTAATGTTTGAGAATGTTAAAAATGGTTACCATACTTTAGAAGCTTTATTATTTTTCATTGACTGCACTTTATCTCCTTGTTCGTTAATTTTCAAAATGATTGCATCTGCAGAAGGTGTACTTTGTACAGAACTAGAGTTACTGACTATATGTGGATTAGGAATACCACCTGCAGGAAAATCAACCCCTTTAATACTTTTATATACTGCTTTCAAAGCAAGTAATATTTTGACAGCTTCTCCAATGTCTGCCTAAATTAATAATAAAAAAAAAAATACAATTGACTGTTGAGAAATTGAAAAATTACCTGGTTGAAAGGCTTTTAATGTTTGAGAATGTTAAAAATGGTTTCCATACTTTAGAAGCTTTATTATTTTTCATTGACTGCACTTTATCTCCTTGTTCGTTAAGTTTAAAAATGATTGCATCTGCAGAAGGATTACTTTGATCAGAACTAGAGTTACTGACTATATGTGGTGTGGGACCGCACTCTATCTCCTTGTTCGTTAATTTTCAAAATGATTGCATCTGCAGAAGGTTTACTTTGATCAGAACTAGAGTTACTGACTATATGTGGTGTGGGAATACCACCTGCAGGAAAATCAACCCCTTCAATACTTTTGTATTCTGCTTTCAAAGCAAGTAATATTTTAACAGCTTCTCCAATGTCTGCCTAAATTAATAATAAAAAAAAAAATACAATTGACTGTTGAAAAATTGAAAAAAAAACCTGGTTGAAAGGCTTTTAATGATTGAGAATGTTAAAAATGGTTTCCATACTTTAGAAGCTTTATTATTTTTCATTGGCCGCATTTTATCTCCTTGTTTGTTAATTTTCAAAATGATTGCATCTGCAGAAGGTTCACTTTGATCTGAACTAGAGTTACTGACTATCTGTAGTGTGGGAATACCACCTGCAGGAAAATCAACCCCTGCAATACTTTTGTATTCTACTTTCAAAGCCAGTAATATTTTGACAGCTTCTCCAATGTCTGCCTAAATTAAGAATAAAAAAAAAAAAATGCAATTGACTGTTATGAGTAATTGAAAAAAAAATCCTAGTTGAATAGCTTTTAATGATTGAGAATGTAAAAAATGGTTACCATACTTTAGAAGCTTTATTATTTTTCATTGCCCGCCGTTTATCTCCTTGTTCGTTAATTTTCAAAATGATTGCATCTGCAGAAGGTTCACTTTGATCAGAACTAGAGTTACTGACTATATGTAGTGTGGGAATACCACCTGCAGGAAAATCAACCCCTGCAATACTTTTGTATTCTACTTTCAAAGCCAGTAATATTTTGACAGCTTCTCCAATGTCTGCCTAAATTAAGAATAAAAAAAAAAAAATGCAATTGACTGTTATGAGTAATTGAAAAAAAAATCCTAGTTGAATAGCTTTTAATGATTGAGAATGTAAAAAATGGTTACCATACTTTAGAAGCTTTATTATTTTTCATTGCCCGCCGTTTATCTCCTTGTTCGTTAATTTTCAAAATGATTGCATCTGCAGAAGGTTAACTTTGATCAGAACTAGAGTTACTGACTATATGTAGTGTGGGAATACCACCTGCAGGAAAATCAACCCTTGCAATACTTTTGTATTCTACTTTCAAAGCCAGTAATATTTTGACAGCTTCTCCAATGTCTGCCTAAATTAAGAATAAAAAAAAAAAAATGCAATTAACTGTTATGAGTAATTGAAAAAAAAATCCTTGTTGAATAGCTTTTAATGATTGAGAATGTTAAAAATGGTTACCATACTTTAGAACCTTTATTATTTTTCATTGGCCGCATTTTATCTCCTTGTTTGTTAATTTTCAAAATGATTGCATCTGCAGTAGGTTTACATTGATCAGAACCAAGAGTTACTGACTATATGTGGTGTGGGACCGCACTATATCTCCTTGTTCGTTAATTTTCAAAATGATTGCATCTGCAGAAGGTGTACTTTAATCAGAACTAGAGTTACTGACTATATGTGGTGTGGGAATACCACCTGCAGGAAAATCAACCCCTGCAATACTTTTGTATTCTACTTTCAAAGCAAGTAATATTTTGACAGCTTCTCAAATGTCTGCCTAAATTAATTGTTGACACCTGAGGTTCGTAGAACCATTGGTTTTGATGGTTTGGGTTGAAATAACTAAAAGACACGGTTGATATCGGAAAAAAGTACCTTTTTATTGTTTGAAAAAAAGAAAGTCATTCGGAAAAATAAAAAAACATTGTATGATTTTACTAATAACTAATGGGACTCGAGCGTGTGGTATAAGACAATACAATGCCAGAATTACTCCGACTATTGTACTATGGAGGTCTTTTATATATCAATCAAGTACAATGCCGGAATAACTCTGACTATTGCACCATGGATTGGATATATACCGCACGTTGAGTCCGGGAGGGAGACGGCCATTTGAGACGTACAAGTCTACCTGGGTAGGTCTTGCTCCGGCGCCGAAAAGGCAGTGAATGGTATCGGTTCGACCTGTGCTTTGCCCTTTTATACCCATCGCGAGGTGGCAACGGCGTACTCTCAGGCGATGGATAAAGCAGTCGTTGCGACCGGTCGAACGATATACAAAGCTGGACAAAAATAAGATGGATAATTAATGACAATTTTAATGAGGTTGATAAATATTTGGGTTGTACAGATAATGATAAATTTAAATATAGATAAGAATAATTTAGGTTTGTGTATATATATATATTCGTGGAAACATTAATAATAAAAAAAAAAATACAATTGACTGTTGAGAAATTGAAAAAAAAAATGGTTGAAAGGCTTTTAATGATTGAGAATGTTAAAAATGGTTTCCATACTTTAGAAGCTTTATTATTTTTCATTGCCCGCCGTTTATCTCCTTGTTCGTTAATTTTCAAAATGATTGCATCTGCAGAAGGTTTACTTTGATCAGAACTAGAGTTACTGACTATATGTGGATACGGAATACCACCTGCAGGAAAATCAACCCCTGCAATACTGTTGTATTCTGCTTTTAAAGCAAGTAATATTTTGACAGCTTCTCCAATGTCAGCCTAAATTAATAATAATAAAAAAAAAATACAATTGACTGTTGAGAAATTGAAAAAAAACATGGTTGAAAGGCTTTTAATGATGGAGAATATTAAAAATGGTTTCCATACTTAGAAGCTTAATTATTTTTCATTGACCGCACTATATCTCCTTGTTTGTTAATTTTCAAAATGATTGCATCTGCAGAAGGTGTACTTTGATCAGAACTAGAGTAACTGACTATATGAAGTGTGGGAATACCACCTGCAGGAAAATCAACCCCTGCAATACTTTTGTATTCTGCTTTCAAGCAAGTAATATTTTGACAGCTTCTCCAATGTCTGCCTAAATTAATAATAATAAAAAAAAAATACAATTGACTGTTGAGAAATTGAAAAAAAAACATGGTTGAAAGGCTTTTAATGATTGAGAATTTTAAAAATGGTTTCCATACTTTAGAAGCTTTATTATTTTTCATTGACTGCACTTTATCTCCTTGTTCGTTAATTTTCAAAATGATTGCATCTGCAGAAGGTTTACTTTGATCAGAACCAGAGTTACTGACTATATGTGGTGTGGGACCGCACTTCATCTCCTTGTTCGTTAATTTTCAAAATGATTGCATCTGCAGAAGGTTTCCTTTTATCAGAACTAGAGTTACTGACTATATGTGGAGTGGGAATACCACCTGCAGGAAAATCAACCCCTGCAATACTTTTATATACTGCTTTCAAAGCAAGTAATATTTTGACAGCTTCTCCAATGTCTGCCTAAATTAATTGTTGACACCTGAGGTTCGTAGAACGATTGGTTTTTATGGTTTGGGTTGAAATAACTAAAAGACACGGTTGATATCGGAAAAAAGTACGTTTTTATTGTTTGAAAAAAAGAAAGTCATTCGGAAAAATAAAAAAAACATTGTATGAGTTTACTAATAAGTAATGGCACTCGAGCGTGTGGTATAAGACAATACAACGCCAGAATTACTCCGACTATTGTACTATGGAGGTCTTTTATATATCAATCGGGTACAATGCGGGAATAACCCTGCACCATGGATAGGATATATACCGCACGTTGAGTCCGGGAGGGAGACTGCCTTTCGAGCCGTTCAAGTCTGCCTGGGTAGGTCTTGCTCCGGCGCCGAAAAGGCAGTGAATGGTATCGGTTCGACCTGTGCTTTGCCCTTTTATGCCCATCGCGAGGTGGCAACGGCGTACTCTCAGCGATGGATAAAGCAGTCGTTGCGACCGGTCGAACGATATACAAAGCTGGACAAAAATAAGATGGATAATTAATGACAATTTAAATGAGGTTGATAAATATTTGGGTTGTACAGATAATGATAAATTTAAATATAGATAAGAATAATTTAGGTTTGTGTATATATATATATTCGTGGAAACATAAATAATAAAAAAAAAAATACAATTGACTGTTGAGAAATTGAAAAAAAAACATGGTTGAAATGCTTTTAATGATTGGGAATGTTAATTATGGTTTCCATATTTTAGAAGCTTTATTATTTTTCATTGACCGCACTTTATCTCCTTGTTCGTTAATTTTCAAAATGATTGCATCTGCAGATGGTTTACTTTGATCAGAACTAGAGTTACTGACTATATGTGGATTGGGAATACCACCTGCAGGAAAATCAACCCCTGCAATACTTTTGTATTCTGCTTTCAAAGCAAGTAATATTTTGACAGCTTCTCCAATGTCTGCCTAAATTAATAATAAATAAAAAATACAATTGACTGTTGAGAAATTGAAAAAAAAACCTGGTTGAAAGACTTTTAATGTTTGAAAATGTTAAAAATGGTTTCCATACTTTAGAAGCTTTATTATTTTTCATTGACTGCACTTTATCTCCTTGTTCGTTAATTTTCAAAATGATTGCATCTGCAGAAGGTTTACTTTGATCAGAACCAGAGTTACTGACTATATGTGGTGTGGGACCGCACTTTATCTCCTTGTTTGTTAATTTTCAAAATGATTGCATCTGCAGAAGGTTTCCTTTTATCAGAACTAGAGTTACTGACTATATGTAGTGTGGGAATACCACCTGCAGGAAAATCAACCCCTGCAATACTTTTGTATTCTACTTTCAAAGCAACTAATATTTTGACAGCTTCTCCAATGTCTGCCTAAATTAATTGTTGACACCTGAGGTTCGTAGAACGATTGGTTTTGATGGTTTGGGTTGAAATAACTAAAAGACACGGTTGATATCGGAAAAAAGTACCTTTTGATTGTTTGAAAAAAAGAAAGTCATTCGGAAAAATAAAAAAAACATTGTATGCTTTTACTATTAACTAATGGCCTCGAGCGTGTGGTATAAGACAATACAATGCCAGAATTACTCCGACTATTGTACTATGGAGGTCTTTTTTATATCAATCGGGTACAATGCCGGAATAACTCTGACTATTGAACCATGGATAGGATTATATACCGCACGTTGAGTCCGGGAGAGAGACTGCCTTTCGAGCCGTGCAAGTATGCCTGGGTAGGTCTTGCTCCGGCGCCGAAAAGGCAGTGAATGGTATCGGTTCGACCTGTGCTTTGCCCTTTTATGCCCATCGCGAGGTGGCAACGGCGTACTCTCAGCGATGGATAAAGCAGTCGTTGCGACCGGTCGAACGATATACAAAACTGGACAAAAATAAGATGGATAATTAATGACAATTTTAATGAGGTTGATAAATATTTGTGTTGTACAGATAATGATAAATTTAAATATGGATAAGAATAATTTAGGTTTGTGTATATATTTATATATTCGTGGAAATAAAAAAAATTAAAAAAAAAATACAATTAACTGTTGAGAAATTGAAAAAAAATCTAGTTGAAAGGCTTTTAATGATTGTGAATGTTAAAAATGGTTTCCATACTTTAGAAGCTTTATTATTTTTCATTGCTCGCCGTTTATCTCCTTGTTCGTTAATTTTCAAAATGATTGCATCTGCAGAAGGTTTACTTTGATCAGAACTAGAGTTACTGACTATATGTGGTGTGGGAATACCACCTGCAGGAAGTTCAACCCCTGCAATACTTTTGTATTCTGCTTTCAAAGCAAGTAATATTTTGACAGCTTCTCCAATGTCTGCCTAAATTAATAATAAAAAAAAAAAATACATTTGACTGTTGAGAAATTGAAAAAAAAAATGGTTGAAAGGCTTGTAATGTTTGAGAATCTTAAAAATGATTACCATACTTTAGAAGCTTTATTATATTCCATTGACCGCAATTTATCTCCTTGTTCGTTAATTTTCAAAATGATTGTTTCTGCAGAAGGTTTACTTTGATCAGAACTAGAGTTACTGACTATCTGTAGTGTGGGAATACCACCTGCAGGAAAATCAACCACTGCAATACTTTTGTATTCTGCTTTCAAAGCAACTAAAATTTTGACAGCTTCTCCAAAGTCTGCCTAAATTAATAATAAAAAAAAAATACAATTGACTGTTGAGAAATTGAAAAAAAAACCTGGTTGAAAGGCTTTTAATGATGGAGAATGTTAAAAATGGTTACCATACTTTAGAAGCTTTATTATATTCCATTGACCGCAATTTATCTCCTTGTTCGTAAATTTTCAAAATGATTGCATCTGCAGAAGGTTTACTTTGATCAGAACTAGAGTTACTGACTATATGTGGTGTGGGAATACCACCTGCAGGAAAATCAACCCCTGCAATACTTTTGTATTCTACTTTCAAAGCAAGTAATATTTTGACAGCTTCTCAAATGTCTGCCTAAATTAATTGTTGACACCTGAGGTTCGTTGAACGTTTGGTTTTGATGGTTTGGGTTGAAATAACTAAAAGACACGGTTGATATCAGAAAAAAGTACCTTTTTATTGTTTGAAAAAAAGAAAGTCATTCGGAAAAATAAAAAAAACATTGTATGAGATTACTAATAACTAATGGGACTCGAGCATGTGGTATAAGACAATAAAATGCCAGAATTACTCCGACTATTGTACTATGGAGGTCTTTTATATATCAATCGGGTACAATGCGGGAATAACTCTGCACCATGGATAGGATATATACCACACGTTGAGTCCGGGAGAGAGACTGCCTTTCGAGCCGTGCAAGTATGCCTGGGTAGGTCTTGCTCCGGCGCCGAAAAGGCAGTGAATGGTATCGGTTCGACCTGTGCTTTGCCCTTTTATGCCCATCGCGAGGTGGCAACGGCGTACTCTCAGCGATGGATAAAGCAGTCGTTGCGACCGGTCGAACGATATACAAAACTGGACAAAAATAAGATGGATAATTAATGACAATTTTAATGAGGTTGATAAATATTTGTGTTGTACAGATAATGATAAATTTAAATATGGATAAGAATAATTTAGGTTTGTGTATATATTTATATATTCGTGGAAATAAAAAAAATTAAAAAAAAAATACAATTAACTGTTGAGAAATTGAAAAAAAATCTAGTTGAAAGGCTTTTAATGATTGTGAATGTTAAAAATGGTTTCCATACTTTAGAAGCTTTATTATTTTTCATTGCTCGCCGTTTATCTCCTTGTTCGTTAATTTTCAAAATGATTGCATCTGCAGAAGGTTTACTTTGATCAGAACTAGAGTTACTGACTATATGTGGTGTGGGAATACCACCTGCAGGAAGTTCAACCCCTGCAATACTTTTGTATTCTGCTTTCAAAGCAAGTAATATTTTGACAGCTTCTCCAATGTCTGCCTAAATTAATAATAAAAAAAAAAAATACATTTGACTGTTGAGAAATTGAAAAAAAAAATGGTTGAAAGGCTTGTAATGTTTGAGAATCTTAAAAATGATTACCATACTTTAGAAGCTTTATTATATTCCATTGACCGCAATTTATCTCCTTGTTCGTTAATTTTCAAAATGATTGTTTCTGCAGAAGGTTTACTTTGATCAGAACTAGAGTTACTGACTATCTGTAGTGTGGGAATACCACCTGCAGGAAAATCAACCACTGCAATACTTTTGTATTCTGCTTTCAAAACAACTAAAATTTTGACAGCTTCTCCAAAGTCTGCCTAAATTAATAATAAAAAAAAAATACAATTGACTGTTGAGAAATTGAAAAAAAAACCTGGTTGAAAGGCTTTTAATGATGGAGAATGTTAAAAATGGTTACCATACTTTAGAAGCTTTATTATATTCCATTGACCGCAATTTATCTCCTTGTTCGTAAATTTTCAAAATGATTGCATCTGCAGAAGGTTTACTTTGATCAGAACTAGAGTTACTGACTATATGTGGTGTGGGAATACCACCTGCAGGAAAATCAACCCCTGCAATACTTTTGTATTCTACTTTCAAAGCAAGTAATATTTTGACAGCTTCTCAAATGTCTGCCTAAATTAATTGTTGACACCTGAGGTTCGTTGAACGTTTGGTTTTGATGGTTTGGGTTGAAATAACTAAAAGACACGGTTGATATCAGAAAAAAGTACCTTTTTATTGTTTGAAAAAAAGAAAGTCATTCGGAAAAATAAAAAAAACATTGTATGAGATTACTAATAACTAATGGGACTCGAGCGTGTGGTATAAGACAATAAAATGCCAGAATTACTCCGACTATTGTACTATGGAGGTCTTTTATATATCAATCGGGTACAATGCGGGAATAACTCTGCACCATGGATAGGATATATACCACACGTTGAGTCCGGGAGAGAGACTGCCTTTCGAGCCGTGCAAGTCTGCCTGGGTAGGTCTTGCTCCGGCGCCGAAAAGGCAGTGAATGGTATCCGTTCGACCTGTGCTTTGCCCTTTTATACCCATCGCGAGGTGGCAACGGCGTACTCTCAGGCGATGGATAAAGCAGTCGTTGCGACCGGTCGAACGATATACAAAGCTGGACAAAAATAAGATGGATAATTAATGACAATTTTAATGAGGTTGATAAATATTTGGGTTGTACAGATAATGATAAATTTAAATATAGATAAGAATAATTTAGGTTTGTATATATATATATATTTTCGTGGAAACATAAAAAATAAAAAAAAAATACAATTAACTGTTATGAGTAATTGAAAAAAAATCTAGTTGAAAGGCTTTTAATGATTGAGAATGTTAAAAATGGTTTCCATACTTTAGAAGCTTTATTATTTTTCATTGCTCGCCGTTTATCTCCTTGTTCGTTAATTTTCAAAATGATTGCATCTGCAGAAGGTTTACTTTGATCAGAACTAGAGTTACTGACTATATGTGGTGTGGGAATACCACCTGCAGGAAAATCAACCCCTGCAATACTTTTGTATTCTGCTTTCAAAGCAAGTAATATTTTGACAGCTTCTCCAATGTCTGCCTAAATTAATAATAATAAAAAAATACAATTGACTGTTGAGAAATTGAAAAAAAAACCTGGTTGAAAGAATTTTAATGTTTGAGAATGTTAAAAATGGTTTCCATACTTTAGAAGCTTTATTATTTTTCATTGGCCGCATTTTATCTCCTTGTTCGTTAATTTTCAAAATGATTGCATCTGCAGTGGGTTTACTTTGATCAGAACTAGAGTTAGTGACTATCTGTAGTGTGGGAATACCAACTGCAGGAAAATCAACCCCTGCAATACTATTGTATTCTGCTTTCAAAGCAAGTAATATTTTGACAGCTTCTCTAATGTCTGCCTAAATTAATAATAAAAAAAAAAAGACAATTGACTGTTGAGAAATTGATAAAAAAACCTGGTTGAAAGGCTTTTAATGATTGAGAATGTTAAAAATGGTTACCATACTTTAGAAGCTTTATTATTTTTCATTGCCGGCCTTTATCTCCTTATTCGTAAATTTTCAAAATGATTGCATCTGCAGAAGGTTTACCTTGATCAGAACTAGAGTTACTGACTATATGTGGTGTGGGAATACCACCTGCAGGAAAATCAACCCCTGCAATACTTTTGTATTCTGCTTTCAAAGCAAGTAATATTTTGACAGCTTCCAATGTCTGCCTAAATTAAGAATAAAAAAAAAAAAAAATGCAATTGACTGTTATGAGTAATTGAAAGAAAATCCTAGTTGAATAGCATTTAATGTTTGAGAATGTTAAAAAAGGTTACCATACTTTAGAAGCTTTATTATTTTTCATTGACCGCACTTTATCTCCTTGTTCGTTAATTTTCAAAATGATTGCATCTGCAGAAGGTTTACTTTGATCAGAACTAGAATTACTGACTATCTGTGGTGTGGGACCGCACTTTATCTCCTTGTTCGTTAATTTTCAAAATGATTGCATCAGCAGAAGGTTTACTTTGATCAGAACTTGAGTTACTGACTATATGTGGTGTGGGAATACCACCTGCAGGAAAATCAACCCCTGCAATACTTTTTTATTCTGCTTTCAAAGCAAGTGATATTTTGAAAGCTTCTCCAATGTCTGCCCTAATTAATAATAAAAAAAAAATACAAGTGACTGTTGAGAAATTGAAAAAAAAACCTGGTTGAAAGGCTTTTAATGATTGAGAATGTTAAAAATGGTTACCATACTTTAGAAGCATTATTATTTTTCATTGCCCGCCGTTTATCTCCTTGTTCGTAAATTTTTAAAATGATTGCATCTGCAGAAGGTTTACCTTGATCAGAACTAGAGTTACTGACTATATGTGGTGTGGGAATACCACCTGCAGGAAAATCAACCCCTTCAATACTTTTGTATTCTGCTTTCAAAGCAAGTTATATTTTAACAGCTTCTCCAATGTCTGACTAAATTAATAATAAATAAAAAATACAAATGACTGTTGAGAAATTGAAAAAAAAAACCGGTTGAAAGGCTTTTAATGATTGAGAATGTTAAAAATGGTTACCATACTTTAGAAGCTTTATTATTTTTCATTGCCCTCCGTTTATCTCCTTGTTTGTAAATTTTCAAAATGATTGCATCTGCAGAAGGTTTACTTTGATCAGAACTAGAGTGACTGACTATATGTGGTGTGGGAGTACCACCTGCAGGAAAATCAACCCCTGCAATACTTTTGTATTCTGCTTTCAAAGCAAGTAATATTTTGACAGCTTCTCCAATGTCTGCCTAAATTAATAATAATAAAAAAATACAATTGACTGTTGAGAAATTGAAAAAAAAACCTGGTTGAAATGCTTTTAATGATTGGGAATGTTAAAAATGGTTTCCATACTTTAGAAGCTTTATTATTTTTCATTGACTGCACTTTATCTCCTTGTTCGTTAAGTTTAAAAATGATTGCATCTGCAGAAGGATTACTTTGATCAGAAATAGAGTTACTGACTATATGTGGTGTGGGACCGCACTTTATCTCCTTGTTCGTTAATTTTTAAAATGATTGCATCTGCAGAAGGTGTAGTTTGATCAGAACTAGAGTTACTGACTATATGTGGTGTGGGAATACCACCTGCATTAAAATCAACCCCTGCAATACATTTGTATTCTGCTTTCAAAGCAAGTAATATTTTGACAGCTTCTCCAATGTCTGTCTAAATTAATAATAATAAAAAAAATACAATTGACTGTTGAGAAATTGAAAAAAAAACCTGGTTGAAATGCTTTTAATGATAGGGAATGTTAAAAATGGTTACCATACTTTAGAAGCTTTATTATATTTCATTGATCGCACTTTATCTCCTTGTTCGTTAATTTTCAAAATGATTGCATCTGTAGAAGGTTTACTTTGATCAGAACTAGAATTACTGACTATCTGTGGTGTGGGAATTCCACCTGCAGGAAGTTCTACCCCTGCAATACTTTTGTATTCTGCTTTCAAAGCGAGTAATATTTTGACACCTTCTCGAATGTCTGCCTAAATTAATAATAAAAAAAAAAATACAATTGACTGTTGAGAAATTGAAAAAAAAACCTGGTTGAAAGACTTTTAATGTTTGAGAATGTTAAAAATGGTTTCCATACTTTAGAAGCTTTATTATTTTTCATTGGCCGCATTTTATCTCCTTGTTCGTTAATTTTCAAAATGATTGCATCTGCAGTGGGTTTACTTTGATCAGAACTAGAGTTAGTGACTATCTGTAGTGTGGGAATACCAACTGCAGGAAAATCAACCCCTGCAATACTATTGTATTCTGCTTTCAAAGCAAGTAATATTTTGACAGCTTCTCTAATGTCTGCCTAAATTAATAATAAAAAAAAAAGACAATTGACTGTTGAGAAATTGATAAAAAAACCTGGTTGAAAGGCTTTTAATGATTGAGAATGTTAAAAATGGTTACCATACTTTAGAAGCTTTATTATTTTTCATTGCCGGCCTTTATCTCCTTATTCGTAAATTTTCAAAATGATTGCATCTGCAGAAGGTTTACCTTGATCAGAACTAGAGTTACTGACTATATGTGGTGTGGGAATACCACCTGCAGGAAAATCAACCCCTGCAATACTTTTGTATTCTGCTTTCAAAGCAAGTAATATTTTGACAGCTTCCAATGTCTGCCTAAATTAAGAATAAAAAAAAAAAAAAATGCAATTGACTGTTATGAGTAATTGAAAGAAAATCCTAGTTGAATAGCATTTAATGTTTGAGAATGTTAAAATAGGTTACCATACTTTAGAAGCTTTATTATTTTTCATTGACCGCACTTTATCTCCTTGTTCGTTAATTTTCAAAATGATTGCATCTGCAGAAGGTTTACTTTGATCAGAACTAGAATTACTGACTATCTGTGGTGTGGGACCGCACTTTATCTCCTTGTTCGTTAATTTTCAAAATGATTGCATCAGCAGAAGGTTTACTTTGATCAGAACTTGAGTTACTGACTATATGTGGTGTGGGAATACCACCTGCAGGAAAATCAACCCCTGCAATACTTTTTTATTCTGCTTTCAAAGCAAGTGATATTTTGAAAGCTTCTCCAATGTCTGCCCTAATTAATAATAAAAAAAAAATACAATTGACTGTTGAGAAATTGAAAAAAAAACCTGGTTGAAAGGCTTTTAATGATTGAGAATGTTAAAAATGGTTACCATACTTTAGAAGCATTATTATTTTTCATTGCCCGCCGTTTATCTCCTTGTTCGTAAATTTTTAAAATGATTGCATCTGCAGAAGGTTTACCTTGATCAGAACTAGAGTTACTGACTATATGTGGTGTGGGAATACCACCTGCAGGAAAATCAACTCTTCAATATTGGTATTCTGCTTTCAGCAAGTTATATTTAACAAAGCCCAATGTCTGACCTCAAATTAATAATAAATAAAAATACAAATGACTGTTGAGAAATTGAAAACCGGTTGAAAGGCTTTAATGATTGAGAATGTTAAAATGGTTACCATACTTTAGAAGCTTATTATTTTTCATTGCCCTCCGTTTATCTCCTCCTCTTGTTTGTAATTCTCAAATGATTGCATCTGCAGAAGGTTTACTTTTGATCAGAACTAGAGTGACTGACATATGTGGTGGGAGTGCCCACCTGCAGGGAAAATCAACCCTGCAATACTTTTTGTATTCTGCTTTCAAAGCAAGTAATATTTTAACAGCTTCTCCAATGTCTGACTAAATTAATAATAATAAAAAAATACAATTGACTGTTGAGAAATTGAAAAAAAACCTGGTTGAAATGCTTTTAATGATTGGGAATGTTAAAAATGGTTTCCATACTTTAGAAGCTTTATTATTTTTCATTGACTGCACTTTATCTCCTTGTTCGTTAAGTTTAAAAATGATTGCATCTGCAGAAGGATTACTTTGATCAGAAATAGAGTTACTGACTATATGTGGTGTGGGACCGCACTTTATCTCCTTGTTCGTTAATTTTTAAAATGATTGCATCTGCAGAAGGTGTAGTTTGATCAGAACTAGAGTTACTGACTATATGTGGTGTGGGAATACCACCTGCATTAAAATCAACCCCTGCAATACATTTGTATTCTGCTTTCAAAGCAAGTAATATTTTGACAGCTTCTCCAATGTCTGTCTAAATTAATAATAATAAAAAAAATACAATTGACTGTTGAGAAATTGAAAAAAAAACCTGGTTGAAATGCTTTTAATGATAGGGAATGTTAAAAATGGTTACCATACTTTAGAAGCTTTATTATATTTCATTGATCGCACTTTATCTCCTTGTTCGTTAATTTTCAAAATGATTGCATCTGCAGAAGGTTTACTTTGATCAGAACTAGAATTACTGACTATCTGTGGTGTGGGAATTCCACCTGCAGGAAGTTCTACCCCTGCAATACTTTTGTATTCTGCTTTCAAAGCGAGTTATATTTTGACACCTTCTCGAATGTCTGCCTAAATTAATAATAAAAAAAAAAATACAATTGACTGTTGAGAAATTGAAAAAAAAACCTGGTTGAAAGACTTTTAATGTTTGAGAATGTTAAAAATTGATTCCATACTTTAGAAGCTTTATTATTTTTCATTGACTGCACTTTATCTCCTTGTTCGTTAAGCTTAAAAATGATTGCATCTGCAGAAGGTTTACTTTGATCAGAACTAGAGTTACTGACTATATTTGGTGTGGGACCGCACTTTATCTCCTTGTTCGTTAATTGTCAAAATGATTGCATCTGCAGTGGGTTTACTTTGATCAGAACTAGAGTTAGTGACTATCCGTAGTGTGGGAATACCACCTGCAGGAAAATCAACCCCTGCAATACTTTTGTATTCTGCTTTCAAAGCAAGTAATATTTTGACAGCTTCCAATGTCTGCCTAAATTAAGAATAAAAAAAAAAAAAAATGCAATTTACTGTTATGAGTAATTGAAAGAAAATCCTAGTTGAATAGCTTTTAATGTTTGAGAATGTTAAAAAAGGTTACCATACTTTAGAAGCTTTATTATTTTTCATTGACCGCACTTTATCTCCTTGTTCGTTAAT
>JANEHU010002943.1:0-15068 GCA_027563435.1 Nasonovia ribisnigri | reverse complement strand
TTTTTTAATTTATAAAGCTCGTGTGTAATAAATTGTTTTTATTGAATTTAAAAAAAAAATTACATTTTACAAACTTTTTTTGATCAATTAATAGTGACTTAATATTTTTCCATAATAAATACAACTAAAATTTTATGGTTTTGTAAATTCTATAAAAACTATTGATAATAAATAATAACTAAAAAATATGGACAGGTGGGTATCGCTCTGCTGTACAGTAGTTGTTGGGCATGTCATTGTAAGGGATGTTTTATATTTGATGAGTTCAATGATAAATCATTGCATACCAAAAAACGATTCTGAGTGGAGTCTTCCTATAAATAATCCTTGTATAAACAACTAAAAAAAAATTAATAAAAATTGAAAAATCTATCTTATGGCTATAGCATATCTTTCTGGTAAACTATTATTTTTATTAAAGGCAGAATAATTGGTAGAGAATCTACCATTTCTAATTTTGGCTATGAAAAGAAAAACTTTTATAAATTTCTAACTGAAAATAATTTACAATATTTAAAAATAATTCTTATAGCTATGAATAGCTTAAAAAGAGTCAATTTCAATTTTACTACAGTTGGAACATTATCATTTTAACTTTTTTACAAAATTTTGAGTGTGTACGGTTATTTGATTTTGAAAAGTTGAGGTATGTAAATTCATTAATTTACCGGTGAAAATCCAATATAATAATATTTTTTAAATTTGAACATCCATAAAAAATTACTTTTACTTTGCGCTAAACTTTATTTTTCATTTATAGTAGAAAATTGTTGGGATGCTTCTATTAAAATGTCTAGTGTAAGCTACAAGAAGAAAAACTTTTATGAATTTCTATCCAAAAAATATTGATAAATTAATCAAAATCTAAATTTAAAATACAATATATAAAATTAATCATGCCTATGCATTATTAATATTTTTGAACTTTCATTAAAAAAACTTATGAGAAATCTTCCATTTAATTTTTACCTTTTTTACAAAGTGCAAGGATTCTAAAAATTTCTCAAGGCTATAATAAGTAGCTCAAAAAAGTCAAAATATTCTGAAAATGTTACCATATATAGAAAATGACAGTGTATATTTTCTTTGAAAATTTCAAGTGTATAATAATTATTAGTTTTTGAGTTACACCAAAAATTAAAATCAATAATCGGTTTTGCATAAAAAATAAAAATTGCTTTTGTTTTTCCGGGCGCTTTCTAAAATTATTAGGAATTTTCAATTTTGACTTCTTAAAAGGGCTAACAAGATTCACTTTTATATCAGAAAAGATGTTGATGTCCAAAATCGGAGAAAAAAAACCCATTGTTAATACAATACATTCATTGCTCCGTTTAAAAACTTAAATATGTATAGTTAAAAGTCAACACCACATTATATTATGGCATATTAAATTTTTAAATTAGGTAGAGTTTTTAATTTACTTTTATACATTTGTAATTAACTTATACTCGATTGAACATTTAAAAAAACAACGGGACATAATTTTACTAAACCATTCTATAATAATGTTAATTTATTTTTTCAGGTGAAGTTGCAAATTCGTGGGTACTACCTTTTACAGCTGGTGGTTTCATTTACATTGCAACTGTAAACGTAATACCAAGTCTTTTAGAAGACTCAAGTTTCAAACAGTCTCTTAAAGAAATTTTAGCTTTATTAGTGGGAGTTTACTTAATGGTTCTTGTTGCTAAATATGAATAAATATAACAATTTTATATAGTCGTTTGACTGAAGTCACATCCATACGTCATGTTGGCACATATTTAATTAATTTAACAAGAATATAATTCTTATTGTTTTAAATTTAATTTTTGCAATTTGTTTAAAACTACATTTAATAAAAGAAATCAATACCTATACAATTGTATAGGGTATATTGTTATCTTATCAGATGATTTCTGTTTAGATTGTGTAATACTCATGAACTGATATGTGATAATGTTTTATATTTATATTCCATCATTTTATTGTAATTTCAAAATAATGATAAATTTAATTTAACAATAAAAAAATGATATTTTATTGGGCTTCAAATCAGTTACAGATTATTTATCTAGTTATTTTAAAAAAACAAAACAAGTCAAATCGATTTTTCTTAATTCTATATTTTTAAAAGTCCTCTAAGATATTTGTTGTAGTATTAAATATCACATCTATTAAAATAAAAACTGGTTATCTAATTAATCCACTTACTCTATAAGAAAAAATGTCGTTAACCTAACCTAACCTAACCAGCAAATATATTAAATATTTTAATAATACACTTAATTAAAAGAAATAAATAATTTCAAGATGACAAATATTCATTTTTCAAGGATTTTTAGGATGTTTACAATCAAGCCATTTTTATAATAATGTATCTATTGTGCCTTTTTTATCAATTACTATTTTCATATGTCATAAATAGAATATAAAAACTACCAATATTTTCTAAATTATCAATGCAGGTATTGTTACAAATGAGAGTTATAATATGTTTGAAAATAAAATATCAAAATTGTATGACCATTTATTGTATTACGTTATTGAAACGCTGATGTATTATTTGAATAATTATTGTAATTTTGTTACGAAATTAAAACACATATTTTATGAATTTTGTTTTAAGTTGTAGAGTATATCTTAGCAGTGGCATCCTTTGTGTCCTATTTTTTTGTAATTTTTCTTATACAGATTTTACTACAGCATACATAACACGCGAAAGGCTCCACCTTTTTTATCAAAAATAAAAGTAATATTACATAGTATGTTTTTTAGCTGTATATAGGCTTGTCTTATTTTTTTTTAAACACCTGTATGCATTTGTTGTTGTAATTCATTAATGTCAGATGTGAGTACATCAATTATGAAAAAAATTAACATTTTTGGATTATCATGATTATTGATTCCAAATCTGGAAAGAAATACTTAGTACTTACATATTTCTTTATTGTTAGGCTATATTGACGAATAAATATTAAATATCTTCAGAATCAGATAGGTAAGTTGGTATAGATATGTACTATAATTGTATTAATTTCCAAAGATTTTAAATCTTATGTTTAGTTTTTTGATTTCGAAAATAATTATGATGTTATTGTACTGTGTGGTAATTTTTAGATTTTTAGTAATTTAAAGAATTTTCCCATTGTGTAGTAACAATTAACAAGTGACATTATACATTTATTAATAATATAGCCTTAACATACGTACACTGTGGTGTATGCCTATAGGTATAGTTTACACTTATCATCTATATGGATCCCTGAATGGTTATTACCCAACTAATGAACACATTTTAATTGTTACTGCTTTCCATATAATTCTGAGTTTCTATTGTAAGATTAGTGATTTTAGGGTTTTAGAGAGTTATAATTTCACAATGGATACCTATCATCATGTTTCAAAAATCTTAAATTTCGTGATTTTGACAGTTAAAAAATATAGATTAATGACTAATAATATATCATATTAATATGTAGATAGTCCATCGGTATATGGATCATTTTACGTATATAGGTACTTATATTGTTATATATTGTATACGGTCTCGGTCATAACCTAACCTAATATACTTAATAAGAGGCAAAGCAACTATTGTATATTTTTCATCAAAAATAACTCAATCTAATTCCAATAGATCGTAGCAACGCCTTCGCTGATTTACATTCTGAACAAATATTATATTATATCTTTATATTTCTTGGAATATGTAGAGGGAATGACGTAGCCACATTTTCAAAAATATTAAGCCAACAAATAATAAATTCTAAAATTAGCTTCGGCTGTTACCTGTTAAATATTATGGAAAGTCCAAATATTTTTTTCAGAATGAAAATCAGAGTAATCATTGCGGCGTACTGTTGAAATTAAAATCGTGTAATTGATGGTCATAAAATATAAGCATAGAATATAATAATAATATATAAGTTTGACACTTTGACTTGTTCGTGAGAGTGAGTAAAATAACACGCTTATAATATTATGTTATTATACCCGTACACTCATACTTATGAATTTATGATTATTTACAATAATTAACACAATTAAATGGTCGACGCCGGACGGTCAAATGCATATGAAGTTGCCTATACAATGTTCCTTAAAATTCTCTCTTTTTTTTCTCTCTACTTTTTAACCTCTACTTCGTAGGTGTCGTATTGCTACCTTCCGTAAAATGTTACCTATACTTACCGAAAAAATGTACGGGTGTTTACCATTTTTACATACCGATTAATGATAATTTATTCAAACAAAATGTGATGCTTAATGTATCCCTGATGATCATATAGTTGTCAAGTATATTAAATTTTAATACGTTATATTAGTATAACATAATATATTGTTATGTTGTGTTTACCTTATCCCAGAAAAACTTCGATTTAAAGTCATGTTGTGTTTTAATTGATCACCACTATATTATCTTTGGGTAATACGGAATTGGTTCCCGGGGTAAATTAAGTATACGAATTGGTTCCCGAAAAAAAGTACTTATCAGTATACAATTGTTCGAATTAGTTCCCAAATAAAAGTTTATCGACAAAAATATTATAAAATAGAAATACGGCCAAATTTTGAACTTACAATTCGTTAAAAATGTACGTTGTAAATTCATAGCACATTAATTTATATTAGGTAGGTACCTATTTGGCTATTTTATTATGACTTATTGTGATAGGTACATTATGGCAGTTAGGAAAAAATATTATTATACACTTGTATTCTATTGCAAGCACAAATATTGTTACTGACAAATACGTAATACGTTTGAGTATGTACTGTGTAGAGTATAATAATATTATATTATGTATAATATAGACTGAGCAACATTTTTAACCATATCTAAGTATTCTAGACAGTCCTAATAATCTGTATAAAATGAAAATTGTTGCTGGTTGAATATAATATTTTAATAGTTTGAAAAGTTAATTTAACAAATTTGTGTTTTCATGAAAGCATGTTGGAAGTGGGAACTAATTCGTACGTTACCTATAGACAACCCATGGGAACCAACTCGTATGTTACCTGTAGACAACCCAGGAACCAATTCGACAATTGGGAACCAACTCGTAGTCGTCCATTATCTTTTATAGTTGGCGGTCTAACGAATATGCGATGCTTAACACAGCTATAGGTGGAAGAACACAACACAGACTAAAATAATTTAATATCTAAAAGTAAGACATTGTGGGGCATGGTGGATAATAGATATTTACCTGTAATTCAACAGATATTTACCTGTAATTCAACAGATATTTACCTGTAATTCAACAGATATTTACCAGTACAGTTGCTATTAAGCTATACTAGTTCGTATGACTGACGGCCGCCATACTAATATGTTCTCATTTTAATAACTCGAGCCACAGGTACCTCCACGGTTCTCATAATAAAATTATACAAAAATACAACTCATAATATAAGAGTTGGTATGTCATATTTTCAGGTAGGTAGCATACTACACGAGTACCCAAATTTCATGCATCTACGTTTATTTGTTTAAGAGTTACACTAAAAACCAACATTGATTTTGTTGAAAACCGATTTTGCGTAAAAATTCCTGTTTTTCCCAGCACTTTTGAAATTTATTAGGAATTTTAAAAAATGACCTCCTGAATGCATGAACTAGATTTACTTTCCCATCGAACAAGATTCTGTTAAAAAAAATCGAATCTTTTGGACTGTCCCAAACCGTGATAACAGACACGAAAAAATGAAAAAACACATCATTTTAAAATCAACACATTCATAGATCCCCTCAGAATCAAAAATTTAAAACTGAAAATGTCCGTAAACTGCTCAAAACGAATCAAAATATTTTCAAAATTGTATGGAGTATAGAAAACGAAAATATTAAATATTCAGTTAAATTTTCATGTATCTATTTTTTTTTTGGTTATTTGTTTTAGAGTTACACTAAACACCAAAATTGATTTTGTGTTAAATTTTCCATTTTTCTATAGTTTTTTTTTGTTTTTCCCGGATCTTTTGAAAACTATACTGGTAATTTTGACCTACCCAATGAACCCACTAGATTCACTTTCCCATCGAACAAGTTATACTTAAGTTGAAAATCGTAGCATTATGTCAACTACTTATCGTGTACATAGACACAAATAAAAATAAAACATATCATAGTAAAATCAATACATTCATCCCTCAGCTCAATCTAAAATTAAAATGGAAGTTGCAGCGGATCAATAGCTAAATTGACATTCAATTTTCTTTTTGCAAGTTCAAAACTAGGTCAGAATTTTATTTGAAAAATTCTTAAAAATGTATGTGTTCAAGTTTGAAATAATGAAATTAGTAGGTATAATAGATTTTTTGATGTGAGTAAGCCACCACATTAGAAAACAATGCTATTGAGTTAAAATTTACTAGTACTCATTGTATGTATCTATTATTTTATTAGAATTAATACCTACTTATTTATATAAATATTAGTTCATTATTTTACTGTGTGACTACTGACATTATAATATATTCATTAAATATTTTATTTTATGATTTGTATATTTTTTATCTGTGATATAACTAGTTATTTTTGAATGTCATAATATACTAATATAGATGTAATTTTTTTTCTCGGTTTTTCAATCTTTTGATTAGTTTTATTTCTACATCATATGGCTTTCAAAAATGTTCACAATATTACCTATATATTATACAATTACATAAATATATTATATGATTACCTAATGCAAAAATGTTTAGTGTACTTACCCACCTGTCCAACAAACATACATAGTCTACGTAATGTCTATACAGTTGTAATAACGTAAAAATAGGATAAATATAAAAACGACGCCTATCGGTAGTTATATTAAAATCCAAAGTTAAAGTTAACTATCTGTATCACTATCTGCACTTATAAGTGCTGAAGAATAATATCAGATGCAAATATTAATAAACGCTATTACCTTCCTACAGGTGTTCGGAGGGCTCTCGAGATCGTGTATTCGAGAATTCGATCAAATACACTGTACAATATAATTTTAAGTAAAGATGCACATACAATGATGTGTTTGCATCGATATAAAATATTATATTAAATGCCTTACCTGACTTGCAGCTGTATCCGGCTTATGCTGTGGAAGTTTTAGGTGACACAAAGTAATACTTCAAAATACGCGAATCGAAATAATGAACACACTGATTATAGCTCGTCACAAGGAGTCCAATTGCCGCTCGTAGGATTCGGTATCGGGAGGTTGTTACTTAGATGGCTGGTGCTTATGCACTGATTAAGCGACGATATGGATGCGCTGGCCAGAGAGTGGTAAGCGGTTTTCATCAAAAGTTTTTAGCATCCCGGAACTAGATTTCTCTCCGGCAGCAAAGACCTTTTGTTGACCGTTCCTTTTCTCTGGTGGCATTTAAGAAAGCCGCACGCCTTACGCTCTACGGTCGCAAGTACGTGCCGATTTCTTAATTTGTGATTGTATAATACAGACCGTATCTTTTGGTCGGCGTCAGTGGTTTTATTGGGGATGGCCGATTTCTACGAACGACAGTCTGGCCGTTATTTATTATTTTATTAAATTTTAGTATATTTATTATAACGGTGTGTGAGCATATTATCATTACACAGTATACGACTATACATCTATGTATAAGTCTATAACGTCTACGATCTCATGTATACTAAGTACTAACTATAGACGCATATAAAATGTCTATATTCATATATAATTTTTGCATCTTTCATTAGACCTATATTTGATAAATATTTATAGATACGCGTAGATTTATTTAGTTTGTGTCAAAAATTATACTATACCTATATAATTGTATATAAATTATATAATCTCCGAATTTTACTAATCTTAATTGCAGGTATATTCAAAATGAACGGTGCTAATAATATAAACAATTTGAAACTATATCATATATATAATTATAATATTATATAATTTTATTATAAATATAAAAAAAATTGAATCGACTAATATTATAATAATGATATATTGATATATAATATATTATTATAATTGTATTACTGTTTATAATTTAATTGTTGAACTATCATAGTTTTTACTGGAAGTTCTAAAATAAAAAAAAATATATATATATTTATTATAATAATATGAATGCCATGGCAACCACTTTCGTATATTGTAGACAGTCGTTGATATAATATTATTTTATATATGAATGTATTATAGGTGGGAATAGTTTTTACCAACTAAGATATTAGGATAAGTCATGCCTGTGAAGCGAGATGTGCTGAGGTGACATAAACTGTAGGTACTATATTATAATACCACCACACGCACAGGCATGTGCCCCGGATAGTCATCGAGAAAATCGACGGAGACGTAGATACGACGATTGCACGGGAGGAGCGACGATCGTAGTACGGGCTAAGTGTGTTTTTCTTAGTGATTGTATTATATTTTAATAAAAGTGTTTCCGACCAATAAAATTATATGTTTTGTTTTAAAAGTCATTATATTCTACCGCATACTCCTTGAATCTGATCTGTAACTGGTTAATTTATGGTCATTGAGGATTGACAGTCTAAACAGTAAGGTAGCGATATCGTCTTTCTTGAGAGCCAAACTGAAACTTTATAGTCTTTTGATAACTCAAGCGTCGATAGACGTATATCACCGAAAAGTGCATATACGACGGTGGCGCCCAACGAGATTCTTATCATCGGTCAGAGACATTTTTTGTGTACTAAATTGTACAAGTTTTTTTTTTAACGTGTGGTCTGGGTAAAGTTCTATTGGCAAACTATATATTTTTATTTTTTATAATTCATAATTACTAATAACTAGTTAAATATTAAAGCAAATAAATTATCAACCCAAGCTGACTCAATTTTAAATACCAGTAAGTAATCATATCAAAATATAATAGACCAAAACACTAATCACGATTATAGTAATATAAATTCCGGCGTAACAGACAATAGTAAGGAACATCATTACGAAGATATTGATTTAATAAAAATAATCGAAACACAATCGAACTTAGATAACACATTTTTTAACAAACCAATAGCCAGAATAAAAACACCGAACCAACCACCTATAGTTAATAAAAGTAAAATGGTCAACAATAATATATAATAATAAAACCAGACATCATTTCAGGCCAAGGAGACATAAAACCCATTTTTAAACAGTATGAAAAGGCAGAATTAATAAATAATTGGTACAATAATGACGAATTAAAATTTTTATTTATATTTTTAAAAGACACAGCAGGTACATATTTGGAAAATTTGGATAACATTAAAGATCATTGGTCTTGGAAAGAATTGAAAAATGAATTCCAACTAGTCGGTAATTCCTTTTTATTAAAAACTAAACTAGAAAAAAGAAAACAGGAAGATACAGATTATGAGCTTTGAAACAGATATCGAAAACTTATGTAGGCAAGTTGAAAGAAAAATATATATGCACTTATATTTTAAAAGGACTACCTAAAAGAAACAGTTTTAAACGCTATTTCTCTTTACGATAATAGTAATTTAATATAGGTAAATTAAAAACAAATTAAAAAATACGAAATCTTGCAGTTTAGAATAAATTCTAGAGGCCTCTCTCGTTTTTAATGAATACACAGGCATTTTAAATAAACAAGTAATGCAAGTAGGTTAATTTATTTAAAGGACCAATGAATTAAGTGCGAAAATATATCAAATAAGCAACTTTATGAAAACGGTACATTTTAAAGATAATTTGAATAACAATGAAAATAATAATGACAGAAATACTGATAGTGGCGAAAGCTCATAGAGAGAAAAGAAGGCAAAATTACCAGAGAAACTCAGATCGTTATGAATATAGAAACAATAGCCCGCATCCAAATAAATCAAATTATTATAGAGATAACAGTTATATGACCGAAATTTTAATAGACAAAATGACAGGTTCGATAGAAGTCAGAATAGAGACAGATCTTACTCGAGGGACAGAAATTACGAGGGAATATAAATTATAATAGAGGTAGGGATAACAGCAAATTCAGAGATTATAATAACGATTATAAGAGGTACGAATAAAGAGAAGTCAATGATAGATCAATAAGAAGTGACTATGACGACGAGTGTAGGAAAAATGACTCAAAAAAACAATATAGCAGAGAAAATAGTCGAGATAGAACGCCAGAACGTTATAAAGGTTACCACCATGGAAAAAAAATTTGAAAGAGTTATACTATTGTCATAAATGTAATTAAAGGGGACACTATGCAGATAGATGAACGAATCAAAAAAACGATTAAATACCGGGTTACAATGAAAAGATTCGGAACACCTAACTCGGGAACAAAATAACATTAACTATAACATCGACACATTTGAGTTTATTAAAAACAAGGAAAGTGAAAAAATAATTATAAAAGCTTTGTAAACAATTTGTACGAATCAACATATTTAAATAGACCTCCAATTAAATAAGTAGATTATGACGACGAAAAGATAATAAAAATAATGGTTGCGCTTAATTATTCAAATTAAGAGGAAGTTGCACCCGCATGTGTTGTCTCCGTCTTACACACGTATCTTTTTAAGTGAGATATGGGTATGTAAAGTATTAATATTTTAAAATGCTCATAATTCACATAAAAATTAAAATATCGTAAAAAACCAACAAGAGAACACATAAAATGTTGTTACCTAAAAGTTTGATAAATGATAATATAGGTCAACTCACTCTAATATAAAAACTGACAATACCCTATTGAAACTAGCGAACGAAAATTTGCTATGTCGTATACATGTGTAAGACGGAAACAACACATGCGGGTGCGACGTCCTCTTAAATTAATTCCAAAAAATTTTATTCTACAACAATGACAGGATAAAATTCTCATGCATTACACTGACTACGAGGTAAATATTTTTTCATTACCTGACAGCATTGCAATTGGCTACTGTGTTAGTGAATGTCTGACAATGTCGAAAGGAATCGCATTACAATTCAAAAAAAAATTCAAAGACGTAAACACATAAATTGACCAAGAAAAAAAGACCACCGAAGTAGCTCACCTTAAAAACAAAAACCAATGGATTTTGTATCTAATAACAAAAAAAAAGTTAATGATAAACCCACCTAGGTACTCTGACATTTTTTTGTACGTTAATAAGCAGTAAGCAATTCTGCATAAACAATATAAGATTATAACATTAGCTCTACCCAAAATTTGCACTGGATTAAATAAAAAAGATTGGAACGTCATTTCGACTATGATAAACTTTATTTTCCAAAATTCACCAATAAATATTATAATATACTTACCACCAGAAAAAGAAAAAGAAAGTGTAAAAACTATATAAATATAATGACTAACAATTTACACACATTACGTTAGGCAAACATTTTGATACTGAAATTAATGACAGTTTAAAAATTGAAATAACCTGCCGGTTCATTAATAAAGTCTGAAATATGTGGATATTACGTTAGACAATACCAGTGGCGTCGGAGAAGGGGGGGGGCAGAGGGGGCAATTGACCCCTCAGATATAATCCAAAGGGGCAAAAGTATACTATTGCCCCCCCCCATACTACATTAAAATTAAAGGGTAACAATCGTAAATTACGTATACGTTTAATTTATACGTTTACTTATTCAAAATTGGTCACATTTTCTTGAATATGCGTAATAATATTATTATTATCGATTTATTATTATAATTTATAACAAAATACATACTAAACATATTGAGTAATTCTTATAAGCATTTTCTGTCTGAGTACTTTATCAAATTATAATGGAAAATTCCACGACTCACCAGTCCCGGATAGTGTACTCACAACATAATATTATCATACCTATGCTGAGCGTTCTTTTAGTGCTTTAAGAAGACTAAAAACATATTTAAGATCTACAATGACCCAAAAGAGATTAACTCATATGATGATATTACACGTTCATAAGTCTATGACAGCAAACATTGATTTGAAGTTAATTGCCAAAGAATTTGTTTCCAGAACTTCACAAAGGAAATCAACATTTGGAAATTTTTACTAATCTTGGCAGTAACAATTTAAAAAAAAAATATTTCCAAAGGTTAATTTCCTTTGTGAATTTTATTTTATTGTATTTATATATTGTTACTTTAGAATATAACTAAATATATAAAGTAGATACATTTTTTTATATTTCATTTATTATATTTATTTATATTAATATAATATACTACCTATATCAATATTAAAAGAATAAAATATTGAGAAAGGATTTCTGTTATTAATCACAAATAAAATATATGTATTATAATTGTTATTAGGTTTTTATGTTTTGCCCCCCCTCGTGAAAAATAGTTCCTGCGCCACTGGACAATACCGTAACAGACTCATACAAGACGATGAACTGACCTTAGTCAATAACTTGAATGAATCGTTAAGTCAGCATAAAACATAACTAAAATTAATAATAATATTAGCAGTATTAATAATCAATATTTAGATAGATTGGAGCGTATACATAGAGTCCTATCGATTAAAATAAATACCAATTGACAATATCGAAAGATATGCAATTATAGATACCGGATCAAATATTTCTTGTATACATTATTGATTAATAAACAATATAGATCTGATAAAAACAAAAGAAAAAAAGAAAATAACAGGAGACGATAATTCTGAACTTGAACAAAAAGGAAAAATTGATTTAAAAATTAAAATAAACGATATAACATAATGTATGGTAGACGCATTCGCAAATCGTAATCAATGTGTTAAGCTGTAAAATACTCTTAGGAAATTATTTCCTCATAAAAAAATTGTTTAATAATAAATTTCGAAGAAAAATATTTAAGCCAAATGGCGATACTATACAAATAGACGAAGTATGGTATATTTATAATAATACACATAATATCAATTCTTAAATCGATATTTTAGAACTTAAAACATGTCAAAACGTAAATAAGAAAATGTTTAATAAAATTATATCTAAAGAAAATATAACTGTAGCTCCTAAGACTAGGTCAAAATTAAAGGTTTACCTACGCTAAAACGCAAGAAAAGCAAATACATTGTATAATAAAATCGCCTACACAGTAATAAACACACAACTCTAGAAACGCGGTTATTAATAATGATGACGAAGTCATATTATACAACGTCTCTAATACTTATAGACTACCTATAGTATTATACCAAGAAAAATGGTTATAACAACTGCTACAGAATTAAATACGATAAAACCGAATCGTATAAATTATATATATAAAAATATAATCGTAATAGTTTCAGCCAAATTTTAACTTAAATAAACTATATAAAAAATTGTGTTTATATATATTTTTTAGATTTTTTTGTTACAGAATTAACTAGGTACTTCCGTGGAACCTATTGTTTTAAATTTTGTTAAATGTTAAAATAAATAATAAATAATATCAATAACTAGAGCATGACATAAAATATTGAATGTTAAGTATTTGTTGGTATGTTACTTTTTTTCCTAGATTCATTAAAAGTGATACTTAGGCCCCAGCACGATGTAGGTAAAACGGTGTAGTCACTATCAATTGTACGTATGAGAAATAAATGAGTACCGTTTTTACGGCAGTTTAGTTACACAATTGTCCACCAGGAAGCGCTAAGAAGGCCGGTTTCGGAAATATTTTATAAGCAATAATGGTCTATTTCAGTATATTTGTTTTGAATAATAAACATATTAACATATTGATGAACATTGTTTACTTATATTTTATTATTCTATAGTACCACAGTACCACACTACCTATAGTAGAAATATAGCCATCCACACCTACCTAAAACTAGTAAAACTTATTATTATTTTTAAACATTTTTCATTTTGTGCTAATAAATATGCCCAACAAATGTTTTGTTCCCGCATGCAAGTCTGGTTACTTAAGTAATACTAAAATATTAAAATCAGCAGGGAAAAATGTACCACCTATGTTCCATCCACCACAAGTAATATAGATAGTTATTGTTTTGTTTTAAATTATAATAATATTTTGTAATAATAGGACTTACTATCTGTATGGAATAATAAAATACCGCGAAAAGATAGGAACTTATCCACAAAAGATGTAGTTTGCGGTTTACATTTTAAAGAAGATGATTTTTTAAAATATGAGTGTAAAATGCCTGATGGGTCAATTAAATACATTGAACGAATACGTCCGGCATTGAGAGAAAATTCTATTCCGACAATATTTTTAGGCTTACCAGAACGATTTTCAAATGTAGGGACAAAAAGACCGGCACCAAAAAATAGGCAAGAAATAAAAAAAAGGGTTTGTAATGCATCAACAAGTGACCTAAATGAAATTAAAATAGTACAAGAACAAAATTCACCGAATGAGTAAGACACTACTTGTACTTAATGATACTACTACATAAATTTATTAATTATATCAATAATATAAAATGTTATTTAATTATATTTTGGGGTTTCTTATAATTTCAGAATTTTTGAATTGAAGGAATCTTTTTCAATAGCTTATCTTCACAAAATTGTAAAAGATATAATACTTCCAGGGAATATGTGGGGACTGCATTTGATTCCATTAAAAAAAATAGCATTTGTTCACATAAATGATCAACTAAAAACTGATAAAACTGTAGTTTTTACTGATTCGTGTTTACCAAGTGTAGTCATTATTGATAAACAAATTGAAGTTAATGAAATAAAAAGTGAAAACGATTTGCAACTATTACTTCAAAATGTAGATAGCTTTAAAATATGTAAAGGAGTTAATAATTGTCGCCAATCAAAATTGTGTGTTCGTTTCTTTGATCCTTCGTTAACTTCTCCGAGAATTGTAAGATGTTCTAACTGTGCATCAGAAAGAAGAAAACTGCAAAAAGTAAAATCCACAAATTTAACACCAGCTAAAAAACTTCAACGCCTAACAAGAAAGTTAAAAACTAAACATCAACAAAAAAATAGACTTAAGAATAATGTAAGTTAATTATTTTTTAGAATAGATTTAAAAAAAATATTTCCTATTTTATTAATTATACATATACATAATATCAAATATGTAAGTAAAATAATGACTTCACTTATATAGTTATATACTAGGTAATTTTGCTAAATATATAATATATATTATATATTATATATATATTTCATATATATATA
>JANEHU010002942.1:0-12236 GCA_027563435.1 Nasonovia ribisnigri | reverse complement strand
GTCACGAGAGCAACTACGGTGTTTACATTGCGACAAGCTATCACTCATAATCAGCCATATCAGTCAACATCAACAACAACAAACAACATGTACACGTTAAGCATAAGAATTATACTAGTATTACTGTAAGTTATTAATTTATTATGAAACCTTAACGTAACATTAAAAAATTATTATTACTATCAATTTTTATATACACATAAATACGTAAGAATATTAATGCATGCCAACTCATACGAGTGATAGTGAGGGTAGCAATTCTGATTCAACTGAATTAGATCCTGATTTCGTCCCCCGCCAAAAGGTTGTACCCGATAATCCGTCTAATAAACCATTAACTAGGTTACATAATAAAACAAATATAAATACAAATCTAAATCTTCTTGATAAAATATCATTAATAGACTTAAACGATAAAAACACTATTTTAAAACCAACAAACATGATGTCGAATAATACACACACATTACTTTCGTTAGAAACAGCTATAAGACTCGTACCTACGTTTAATGGGAAAAATCCACAGGATGTATATCCATTCTTTAGTGCATGTGACTTTGTGATTAAGACTGTAGATGAGCAATGTCGCCCTATTCTTTTGCAGGCAATTTTAACAAAATTAGCAGGTAAAGCTTTTGCGATAACACAACATCGAGACGTCAAATCATGGGATTCGCTTAGGGAGTTATTAACAGTTACATTTTGCGCTAAACGAACTCCGGGTTATCTTCAACTAGAATTGTCCACAACCCGATTTAAATCAGGAGAGACTATTCAAGAATATTCTTCAAGAGTCGAGAAATTACTAAATGAGCTGTGTCAGTACAAGCAAAAGAACAATAGCAGAAGCTAAAGCAGTACACGACTATATCAAAGAAACTACTTTAACCGCTTACATTGAAGGATTACCGGCTAGCATTCGAAATATCATAAAATCTAGAAACCCTTCCAATTTGGAAGACGCTATGAAAATAAGCTTAGAAGAAGAAAAAATATTTTTATCAAATAAAGAAACACGACGTTTGTTTCAAAATAAATCTAACACTAATAGCACAAATAAATATTGCAAAAACTGCCAAAACAGCAATCATAATACGAATGAGTGTAGATATGCAAATCGTAGCATAGACACAGGGAAAACAGCAAACCAAAAAACTCAAATGCAAAACAAGAGACATGCGCATATTGTAAAAAAGCTGGTCATTCCATAGAAAAATGCTATAAAAAAAAGGAGCGGATGAAAGAAAATATAATCAACAAGAAGACGATAAAGGAAATCAACAAAATTATTCGGGAAACGGATCGAGACCGAACGCCTCGGGCAGTCGTCCGGTCAAAGATTTAAAAATAATAGCCCAAACACAATAAGAACCTTACCATTTACAATAAAATTACATGACGACCATGCAATATTTCAAGCCTCACAATGTACGTCAGGAAGTGCAAAACTCCTAATAGATACCGGCGCAAAACTAAACCTTATCCGGCTTGACGTATTGCACGATGAAGTCCTAGTTTCGGACGTTAATATTTATCAGTTACAAGGAATAAACGACCGCCTAGTCAACACTATGGGTAGTGTTGTACTTACGATTTCAGATGAGAACCAAACTTTTGAAACCGAATTTCATGTGGTACCATCGTCTTTTCCAATTGACGGAGATGGAATTTTGGGTAAACCTTTTCTCAGGGAAAACAAAATCATCATCAATGTAGATCAGGAGGAAATAACCTACCCTGACAATGCCACAATAACCATACCAGCCAGAAGCGAAGCGATAATTCCTATACGAATATTAAACGAACCTATAACTGATTCACAAAATATTCTTATTCATGCCCAAAATATTAATGAACATATAATCTGTGGAAATGTCTTAAACGAAATAAAACAAAATCAAATACTCGTTGCTGTGATAAATCCAACAGAAAATCCACAAACTGTGAGAATCCCAAATCTAAACGAATTGTCTCATGAAACTTTTGAAATAGTACCTATAAAATTCACACAAAGTAAGGAAATTCCAAAAAATGCAAATAATCGTATTCAACTATTAAAAGAAAATCTTAGATGCGATCACATGAACAATGAAGAAAAAGAATCCATTGAAAGATTATGCAACGAATATTCAGATATTTTTTTTCTTGAAGGAGATACATTATCTTGCACAGAAACAATACAACATGAAATCAAAACGTTAGGAACAAACCAACCCATATTTCAGAGACCATAGCGTCTCCCTTTATTCTCAAAAAAAAGAGATAGACAAACAAATTGAACAACTCGAACAAGATGGAATAATTAGTCCCAGTGACAGTCCATGGAACGCCCCATTATTAATAGTTCCAAAAAAAGCAGATGCATCAGGAATACAAAAATATAGAGTGGTAATCGATTTTCGTAAACTTAACGAAATCACGGTAGGAGATGCATTTCCAATGCCAGACATATCAACGATTTTAGATCAATTAGGGAAAGCCAAATACTTCACATGCCTGGATATGGCGAGTGGATATCACCAAATATCACTAAAGGCAGAAGATAAACACAAAACAGCTTTCAGTACAGAAAAAGGTCACTTTGAATTCAATAGAATGTGTTTTGGTCTAAAGGGTGCACCAGCAACCTTCCAAAGGCTGATGAACCGAATCCTAATTGGTTTAAATGGTGTGAAATCATTCGTATATTTAGACGACGTGATTGTGATAGGAACAACAATCAGAGAACACGAACAAAATTTACGTCAAATATTTGAAAGATTCAGAAAACATGGATTACAATTACAACCGACAAAATGTGAATTCCTTCGACGAGAAGTAATCTATCTCGGACATGTAATCACAGAACAAGGCGTAAAACCAGACCCGAAGAAAATACAATGTATGGTAAACTACCCCACACCGACGAATGCAAAAGACGTAAAATCTTTCCTAGGTCTAGTCGGATATTATCGAAGATTTATCAAAGATTTTAGTAAGAAAGCTAAGCCACTTACTAACTTACTAAAACAAAATCAACAATTCATCTGGTCAGATCTTTGTCAAGAATCGTTTAATTACTTTAAAAACATTTTAATAAGTGAACCAATCTTACAATACCCCGATTTCAATCAACCATTTAATATTACCACAGATGCAAGCAATATTGCAATCGGAGCTATTTTATCGCAAGGGAAAATTGGTTCAGATCTGCCAATCGCGTACGCATCACGTACACTAAACAAGGCGGAAACCAATTATAATATGACAGAAAAAGAATTACTGGCGATACTTTGGGCAGTTAAACAATTTAGACACTACGTTTACGGGTGCAAATTCAACATTGTGACAGATCACAAACCATTATCATGGTTATTTGGAGTCAAAGATCCGGGAGCTCGTTTAACCAGGTGGCTACTACAATTAGAAGAGTATGACTATAATATCATATATAAGCCAGGAACGCTAAACACAAACGCAGATGCTCTAAGTCGAATCACAAAAATCGACAAGATATCAAATTTAGATGATTACAGAACAAAAACATACGAACAATTCGAAGAAGATATACAGAAAACATAAATAACAAATTCAAATGTGATCGAAATCCAGGGTGATATATTCGAGGCACCTGAAGATACAACTCTTGTAGTTTGTGTATCAAAAAATTGTGAGATGTCACAAGGATTAGCCTTAGAAGTTAGAAGAAGATTCGGTCAAATTGAAACATTAAAAGAACAAAACAAAGAAATCACAGAAGTCGCACATATTAAACACAATGAGAATTCTCTAGCATTCATAATCACCAAGGAATTATGCCAACAAACAACTACTTTTGAAACATTTTATAAATGCATCATTAATCTACGAATTTTTTGCGAAGAAAACAATATTACAAAAATCGGATTACCTAGATTCGGCAATGAACTTGATAAACTAAACTGGGAGAAAGTTCGTGCTATTATTAGGTACATTTTCAAAAATTTAAAAATAAAAGTCATTATTTATGTCGACATCGAATATTCTGAAGAAGAAAAGATTAAAATAATCGAAGAATTCCACAATGCTCCACTTGGCGGTCATCAAGGCGTGTCAAGGACCATCAAGCTAATCAAATTACATCACCAATGGAAAGGACTTAAAAGTGATGTTAAAAAATTCATAGCTTCTTGTCAATCGTGTCAGAAAAACAAAAGCATGAACAGGACTATCAAACAACCCATGGTAATTACAACAACGGCCAAAAAACCGTTCGAAAAAATATTTCTGGATATTGTGGGACCGTTAACAACAACAAATGAAGGTCATTCATATATACTTACCATTCAAGACGACCTAACCAAATTTTCAGCGTCGTTTCCATTAGTAACTCATGATGCTAACTCGGTAGCAAAAAAATTTGTTGAAAAATGTATATGTCAACATGGCATACCCAATTCGATTGTTACTGATTCTGGCACAGTTAAAAACCATTATGTTGGAAATCTGGTCAGCTCAATTTCAATAGAGCCATCCGTTTCTTCTGGTAAGTATTATAATTTGTCTTTTTCAAAATATTTAATTACCTTAAAAAATTTCAACTTGATTTTAATGTTATATACTAATTAGGTATCTGTAAGTATTTATTTTAAGCATCTGTGAATTTTACAGGACTAGGTGATAATTATTATGAGTATTATGAACCATTAGATAGTAACGAAGTAACTACAAGCCCAACTAAAAATATCGTAGCAGACTATAATATTGCATCCCACACAGTTAAAGACCATTATGATGGAAATCTGGTCAGCTCAATTTCAATAGAGCCATCTGTTTCTTCTGGTATGTACCTATTATAATTTGTTGTTTGCAATTATCTAAATATTATTTAATTACTTTAACAAGTTTATACTTGAAATTAATATTATGTAGGTACCAGTAAGAATTTATTTTGAGCATGTGTGAATTTTACTGGATTAGATGATATTTCTAATAAATATTATGAACCATTATAAATTATAGTAACAAGTAACCACAACCCCAACTATAAGTGTTATGGCGGGTGTAACTCATTAATTATAGTTAAATATAATATTACCTATTATATTAATGCTAACTTATACATTTTTTCATTAGATCCAATTGAAGTAAGTGTTTTATAATGCTATTATTTGATTTTATATTATTAAAATATTTTTATATTATATACGATCAGAACTGAAAGTATTGTTACTGTTTTAATTTTTTTTATAGTCACTAAAGTAAGTGTTTTATAATGCTATTATTTGATTTTATATTATTAAAATATGTTTATATTTTATAAGAACAGAACTGAAAATATTGTTACTGTTTTAATTTTTTTTATAGTCACTACTCACTAAAGTAAGTGTTTTATAATGCTATTATTTGATTTTATATTATTAAAATATGTTTATATTATATAAGATCAGAACTGAAAATATTGTTACTGTTTTAATTTTTTTTATAGTCACTACTCACTAAAGTAAGTGTTTTATAATGCTATTATTTGATTTTATATTATTAAAATATGTTTATATTTTATAAGAACAGAACTGAAAATATTGTTACTGTTTTAATTTTTTTTATAGTCACTACTCACTAAAGTAAGTGTTTTATAATGCTATTATTTGATTTTATATTATTAAAATATGTTTATATTTTATAAGAACAGGACTGAAAATAATAATATTATGTTACTGTTTTAATTTTTTTTATAGTCACTAAAGCAAGTGTTTAAAATGTTATTTTTTAATTTTATTATTAAAATATGTTAATCAAATATTTTGATAAAATAATAGTTTTTACAATATTGTTTTAGGTATGACAACATTATTTTGTTTTATAGGTAATATAAGATGTTTGCCTATTTATATTTCACCTGTGATTAATTGTTATAATATTATTCTAAAATGAAATAAAAATAAAAAATAATTGTACTAAAGGAACAATAATTATATTTTGTTTATTTTTTAATGGTATTGTATTAATATAATTTAATCATATTAAATTATATCTTACATAATATTAATAAATTTAATAACGTGCCAATTATTTATGTTTTTATAAAATGCCACTTATCTACAAATTATGAGTAGTAAATAACACTCATCTACTATGGAAAATACCACCTATCTACAATCACAATAAAAATTACTCGTAACTACAGTAGCTATTAAAATAAATGCATTTTAATGAACAATTAGACATATTTCAATCACAAGTAAGCATATTAGAAGAAATAAGTTAAAAAATTATTAGCTTCTCGATTGTGAAAAAAATTAATTAGTTTTAATTCCCTCCTGAACAATTTGGTAAATGTCAGTTACGTGGTATTGCCATGACAGTCGCGATATATTAAATACATTCTATAATTTTTTTTTATTTAAAAGAATGAACACCTAAATGATTCTTCGTCATCAGTTTCGATTTTCCCTGAATTTAAAACTCCGAATAATGATCGAGAAGTAAGTGGTGAAGTAAGCAATAATTTAACATTACCTTCATCGTCTTACGATGAAAGTGATCCGTGGAAAAATTTAGATGGGCGAAGAATTGTTAACATGCGACATATTTTTAATTCAATTAAATTAATAAATCACAAAGGAGTTCGCAATAAATATTGTTGCATATGTCAAGTGGCGGAGAAAAAAGAATCATTACAGATAACTGACCATTTATGTTTTAAAAATTGGAGTGCTCCTTCTACTGCAATGGAAGCTGATATTATAGTAGAGGGATTTAAACAAAGTGTGTCAATGCATAATCTAATATATTCACAGTTAATTGGTAAGAAAAATAAGTTGAATTAGTTTAATTTAATAGTTATTATAGTGTTATTACCTAATGATTTTTTTTTAATTGTACGTGTACCTATTATAATTTAAAATATATATAAATAGGCACTATTTTAGATTCAAAATAGACTGATAAATGCATTGAATTTACTTTTTTTTCTTCAAAATAATAGGGGGGGGGGGGATAAAAAAAATTGGTAGGTAAAGAAAAACGATTTTTTTTACGCAAAATCAGTTTTGACAAAATTATTTTTATTAGTATACCTAAGTACCTAATATGCTTTTTATTTATGCTTATTTATTAATATTTTTACATTATTTAGGAGACGGTGATAGCAGTGTAATGAAGCGATTAAGAATAGAAAAACCATATGGTCCGAATTTCGTAATAAAAAAGGTTGAATGTACCAATCACTTATTGCGAAATTATATAAATCGAATGAGGGATATAAGTATTAAAAGAAAAAACGATAAAGGTGATGTTATACCAGGCTGCTATCGTAAAGCTGTTCAAGATAGATTACTTAGGTAATGTGCATATTTTTATTTTTTATTTATTTTTATTATATTGTGCATATGTTAGTAACTATACCTATAGACTTTAGTGTAGGTACCTACTATAATAGGTTAATATTATTACATTTTTACTTCATAATTAAATTTACTTATAGGCTTCGATATGCAGTGACAGAAGCAATCAAGTAAGTGGCGTGAAGTTGGCATTACATTCATAGCAGAACTTTCCAAAATATGTCCAACAATGTTTAGATAGACTTGTTGGACATTGTTGGAATTTGTTGGAGCCCCCCCCTTTTGACTATCCCACTTTTTATTTTGTAATGCCAACTTCACACTTAGCATTACATGTATGATGTAACCGTTCAAAAACCATCCAACAATGTTCAAATACACTTGTTGGACATTGTTGGAAACCCCCACTTCAACCATCGCTCATTTCATTTTGTAATGCCAAGTTCACACTTAGCATTACATGTATGTTGTAAATGTTCAAAAACCATCCAACAATGTTCAAATACACTTGTTGGACACTGTTGGAAACTTGTTGGAATTTGTTGGAACCCCCCACTTCAACCATCGCTCATTTCATTTTGTAATGCCAAGTTCACACTTAGCATTACATGTATGTTGTAACCGTTCAAAAACCATCCAACAATGTTCAAATACACTTGTTGGACACTGTTGTAAACTTGTTGGAAATTGTTGGAGCCCCCCTTCTTAACCATCCCAAATTTTTTTTGTAATGTTAAATTTTTGGAAACGTCTGATTTTTTGGAGTCCCCCCTTTTTA
Organism: Nasonovia ribisnigri; assembly: GCA_027563435.1. Lineage (NCBI taxonomy): Eukaryota > Metazoa > Arthropoda > Insecta > Hemiptera > Aphididae > Nasonovia > Nasonovia ribisnigri. The sequence continues at coordinate 4,154 of JANEHU010002942.1, read as the reverse complement.
ATTATCCCGCCTTCAAATAAACTTATTGGAATTTGTTAGAGCCCCCCTTTTTAACCGTCCCATCATTTATTTTGTAATGATACATTGTTGGAATTTGGCGTTTGTTGGTGCCCTCTTTTAATTTACTCCAAGTTAAACGATGTACTACAAAATTCACACAAGGCATTCATATATTATTCAAATCGTTCCAACAACGTTTAAATACACTTGTCGGACTTTGTTGAATATTGATTTAACATTTTTTAATAAGTCTATATTATACTATTACATAATATACGCCACATATATTACGTATACATAATTCTATATCATTATTATAATAAATAACCAAATCAAAAATGATATCATCAAAGTATTAATTAATTATTATTAGTTGCTTAATTAGTACTTTCTCCTTTACTCTTTTATTCTAAAAAGTGTGAACACATATCCTGAACATATAATTGGATTATCAGCAATTTGAATCCAATATGTTGTTTTTACAATGTTTCTGCAGTATAATATGGCCTATATATTTTACTATAAATTATAATTGAGGTTCAATTGTTCATTAAAATAAATAAATAAATAAAACTGTATAGAGAATAGTAAACTTATATTTATAGACAACATTTTATGAGTAATATAATATAATATAATTAACTCATTTGAAATAGTTATTAATATAAAAAATCATATAAAATACACTTGACATGTAAAAAAAATACAAATAGAAAAATTATAAAAAATAAGATGAAATATAAATCATAGTATTGAATAAAATTATTTTATAATAATTTCCAGATTATATTTTCAAAATTGCGAAAACTATAAATTATTTATTATTTTTTTTCCGATTTATTTCATTGCATCACGCTTGCAATGTACCAATAAGTAACAACGCAAATGATATAAATTATAATATACGCATATATAATAGTATAATAATAATTATACTATTATTTGTTGAGATGTTAATTTTATTATAACCAACTAATTTATTTATTTTAGAAGCGTAAAATTGATTTATATTCATATATTTGTATGGGGATGTAACACGTTAGTTACATAATTTTATATTTAATAGTATGTATATATTAATTTGGTATATCATGATATCTCATAATATTATCTATTATTTTTGAAAAAAACGGAAGGAATGATGATGATGTTGCCAGTTGCCACAATGCTATGATATAGACATCGTGGCTCAGACTTGTTGTATGTCGTAATATAATTACTTATTAGGTATATATAATCAAATACAATTTAGAATTTTTATTTAAAAAAGGGTAAACCATTTTTTTATTTTTATAAGCGACCTATGGTCTTTCCTGAAAAGTCTTGGTATCTCGCCTACATAGTTCACAACTGATAGTAGTTAATTCTGGTATAATTGTACCTACTGTAATTTTGTTCATATTATATTTATATTATTTTATATTATGCGTATGCATATATATATATATGTAATGGGACTATAAATATATTACTAAAACTATACCAGTCGACATTTGTAGTAAATTAAAATATAACATTTCTAAATATAAAACTATGGATATTTATATTGGAATTTTCGTATTTCTGGTATTGATCAAAATGATATTATTTAATATCCTTAATCATTTCATTTCGTGTCTTATTACGATCAACATGTCTGCAAAAGAGCGTAAAGAAGAAATAATTGAATTGGCATTAAAATATAATTTTATTGCCAAAAACGGTGAAATACCACCATGGTCTTCTAGTTTATATAAAGATATTTCTGATGAGCTAAATAAATAAGTTATAACATTGTTCTGTATTTATTATTAATCAATAATTAAAATTTGGTACTAAATTAATACGAACCAATTTATTATTACAGAAACTCAAATCATAAAAAGATAAGTTCTGATTATTTGTATACAATTATAAATAACAATAGGTACGACATATTGTCAACATTACGTAAATCTGTTTTGGGTGAAGAGGCGGAAATAAAAATTGAAAAACAACTGTCACATAATGTATGTTTCAATAAAACGGAAGTTTATACCAAGATACCTCAATTACCGCGTAAGTAATTTGTTTTAAATCATAATTTTAATTTAATAATAACTTATAGGTCAGTGCCCAGTGGCAAAGCGTGGATGACTAGATACTGTAATCAGTAAAACTGTTTTATTGTACTTATACTATTTTATTTTATACTTTTAAACCTTTTTGTTACTATTATTTTGAAAATTTGTTACTATATATACAGTATACTACATTAAACTAGTAAAAATACGACTCTACTGCATGCAGATAAATCGGACATGTAAATGTCTTGGCGCAATGGCGCCTATATCGTATTAAAAGCCAGTATACCAGCAACTAGTTATATTATGAATATTATGGTCGTTATTGATTTTTGAATTTCGGCGTTCACGCTATTTATAACATTTTTCATAAAAAAGCACAAGCAAATCTTCAAATATCATTTTGACAATTTGAGAAGGAAGAGCTAAAGATATATTTTTGAAAGTTTGTCGTTTCTCTAGTTTTTTCAAAATTGTGAATTTATTTTATATATTTTATATTGCAGTAAAAATAATTTAAGTGGAAGATTTTTTTATTAAATTGTTGATTTTGTTACTATCGACATAATTTAAAAAAAAACGTAAATTTTAGATTATTTTTAAGAACATTTTATTATTATTTCGAAAATTATTAGAAATCTCAAAACGTTCAAACTAGGTAAAATTTGAAACCAGAAACTACCCTTGAATTATTTTTATCATCCTGAACCTTTTCGACCGACAGAAAAAAAGAACACATTATTTCGCCACCCAGGTACGAAACTAACATGGACGACGAAATATAGAAAATTATTATTATAAAATTAACATTTTACCGATATTGAAAGGTAAAATTTCAAATAATTATACCTAACAACATAAATAATTAAATGAAAATGTTTCGTGAAAATAATTTGCAGTAATAACCTCAAACTATGTAAAAATTAATGATTACTATAGAATTAAAATACGAAAATTATGAGTATCGCTTTTTACTAAATACATATTTTTTAATTATACTCATATAATAATTGATAAAAGAATATTTTATTTACTTCTTAAGTCCAACATCGTTTGAACAGTTTTGGAAAACGTAACTTCATCGAAATCATAACTGAATTCTTGATCTTCAAATAATTCAGTATTATTACTATGGGCAACTTCAACGTCAATTGGAATAACTGGCTCACGCTGATACAAAATGTAAAACGGGGAGTACTTGGTTGAACAGTGGACTGTTGTTCTGTATGCAAACAATATACCTTGTAGTATATCAGGCCATTTTAATACATCGTTCTGTTGAACCAACAAATATTATTGTCATGTTCAAATGTATAGTAAAAATATGCATATTTGTATAACAATAGTAACAAATTTAATATGGAATAAATTACTTTATAGTCATAAAAATATAAAAATGTAATATAGATAACGTCAAATAATATTACCTTTAATAAACTAGTTTTTAAAGTTCGGTTCAGCCTTTCCACAAGGCCATTAGCCTGGGGATGATAAGGTGATGTCACACGTTGCTGTGTACCAGTTAATCTGAACAACTCATTAGAAAGTTTATTTAAGAACTCACGACCTTGATCACTAATTTGAATCTCTGGACATCCGTGTCTACAAATTATGTCATCGTACAAGAATTTAGCAACAGATTCAGCTGTTTTATCCATCAACGCCTTTGCTTCACACCATTTGCTGAAGTAACATACTGCGACTACTACATAACGCAAGTTGTTTACTTCTGGCAGGGTAATCAAATCAACACCAATTTGCTTAAAGACCTAAAATGACAGCTATTTGAATACTTATTTCTTTTTAACGAAGTTTTAAGTATTAATAACAATTTATCCAACATTATACATAGACAAAAAAACAAAAGTTGCGCAAATGGGTGTCGCTCTGCTGTACAGTAGGTTACAAGTGGGTCACAGTAATGGATAGAATTAAATTTGAATTCAATAATTTAATATCATTGTATAATAAAAACGATTCTGAGCGAATACGGTCAGTCAGTTACTAAAGGTAGGCCATATTATATGATATTACTAAAGGTCAGTAAAGTAATTAATTTTAGTATTTATTATAGTAGGTTAAATTCATTTTTACGAAAAAATTACATCTGAA
>JANEHU010002940.1:0-24326 GCA_027563435.1 Nasonovia ribisnigri | reverse complement strand
TATCCCTCAGAATCTGCATTAATTTGGTGCTTTATTCAGAAGGGATTTTATAATATTACTACTCCATGGGATAAAAATTACACAGTTGTAAATGCACTTTTGTCTGATATTCATTGTATATCATAAAGTTAAAATACCTATTAATTATAATCTACAATATTCAAAATGCCTTTTTGTTTTCTTTGTAAATTAAAACTGAATAGCATTAATACTTTGTTTACTCATTTCAATTTCCAACATTCGCATAATAAATTTGATTCATTTTATTGTGCAGAAAAAGGGTGCTCTAGGTCTTTTAATCTAAAAAACTCTTTTAGGAAACATTTACAAAAACATATTTTAGATGAAGAAACACTTCCTTCGTCTTCCAAAACTGAGTTAAAAAACAATTTTCCTTTAGAAAAAATTATAAATATTGATAAAAATTACTCTATTGATTTTTTTTCCGAGAGTCTGGATTCAACAGATAAAACTGAAATTATTAATCCTGCTGAAATATTGAATAAGTCTATTGCTAATTTTATTGCATCTTTATATGCTAATCCAATTATACCTAGAAATGTTATCCAAATAGTTGTTGATGGTGTGGAACAGATTTTTTCTGAGGGTATAGTTATTTTTATTAAAAATTATGTTGAACAAGTATCAAACAAAAATAAAATGTCGGAAAATTGTTACTCTATATTTATTGATGTTGGAGATATTATAGAAAATGCTTTCAATTGTTTTAAAACTGAACATAAGAGATTTCGTTATTTTGCTGAATCAGGATCTTATGTAGAACCTAAAGAAATTGTTATTGGCCAACGTTTAAACAAAGTAATTAAAAAAGGGTTGTCTGTTCTTGAACCTATTAACTGTACTGAACAATTTATTCCATTGCGAAAAGTCCTGAAACAATTTTTTTGTCTTGAAAATGTTCTTGGTGAAACCCTGGAACACTTGGCTAATTTAATGAATGATAAAAGTGTTTTAGAGAATTTCGTTCAGGGTACCTTTTGGCAAAGCAGACTGAAAAAATTTGATGGTAAAACTGTCTTACCTCTCTTTATGTACTTTGATGATTTTGAAAGTGGTAATGTTCTTGGGAGTCATTCTGGTGTTCATAAAGTGGGAGCAGTGTATGTATCGGTCCCATGCATACCACCTCACCGTACATCTGTTTTAAGTAATATATTCCTCGCTTTACTTTTTCATTCTTGTGATAGAGTAGAATTTGGAAATAATATTATTTTTAATCCTTTAATTAATGAACTAAATTATTTACAGGAAACTGGTATAGAAATAGATACTCCTGTATTTAAAGGTGTATTATACTTTGATTTAGGATTAATCATTGGTGATAATTTAGGAATCTACTCAATTATTGGTTTAACTGAAAGTTTTTCCTCAAATTATTCATGTCGAATTTGTAATATAAAAAAAAATGATTTAAAATTTCAATGTTACGAAGATGAAAGTCTACTAAGGTCAATTGATCAATATTATATGCACTTAGAAATGAACAATCTAAGTGTCACTGGCATAAAAGAAAAGTGTGTGTGGTTAGATGTTAAAAATTTTAATTTGTTTGACCAAGTAGGCGTTGATTTAATGCATGATATTCTTGAAGGATGTGCTAAGTATATCATGGGTTTTATTATATTGTTTTATGTAAGGGACCTAAAATTATTTTCGTTACAAGTTTTAAATGATAGATTATTTGCATTTGATTTTGGACCTGAGAAAAATAAACCGTGTACAATTAATATGGATCACATTAATGTAGGAAATGTAAAACAATCGGCATCTGAAATGTTAATACTAGTAAGATATTTTGGATTAATTATTGGCGATCTTATCCCTATTGAAGAACCAGTTTGGGTTCTATATATAACTTTACGTAAAGTTTTAGATATCATGCTATCACCTGCGCTTGAAGAAGAAAGTATTTATTTACTAAAAACTTTGGTAGCAGAACTCAATGAACTTTATTTAAAATACAGCAAAAATTGTCTTAAACCTAAATTCCATTTTTTGGTACATTACCCCTCTATGATTCAAAAGTTTGGTCCGGTTAGTCATATTTGGGCAATGCGATATGAGGCCAAACATAGAATTTTAAAAATTTGTGCTAGATCGTCTTTCAACAGACGAAATCTTTGTTTAACTTTGGCAATTAAACACCAATTACAACTTAATGAAACATTTTATAAAGGTCGATTATGTCCTACTATTGATGTAGGTCCTTGTAAGATAATTAATTCAATTAAATGTGAAAAAATTATTAATGAACTCAATCTTAATCCCAAAGAAACATTATTTCCTGTTACTTGGGCTACTGTTAAAGGTACATGTTACAAAATCAATAGCATACTAACTCAAGATATTATTGAAGATAATAATAATTTCAAATTTATTTCTGTCAAAAATATATATATTTACAGTTCTGATAAAATAATTTTTGAATTTATTCCATTAATTACTTTATGCTTTAATGAACATTTCTGTGCCTTTGAAGTGAAATTCGATGAATTTGTAGATGGTAATAATTTTATTTTTCAAAATTCTTTAATTTCTCCTATACCAAACCATATAAATATTACTGCAGATGGAACTAAGTATATAACTTTAAGGAGTTCTCTGTAATGTATTGTTAACAAATTTGTAAAAAATTAAAACATTTATAATGTTCAGTATACAAGTTAAAAGAACACTTTTAATAATAAACATTAATAAATTATCCCATTTATAATGTACATATATAATATGTTGTTTATAATTTGTTTTAAGTTTATTGTATAATGTATAAATTTAGGGTAAATATTATCATTATATTATAATATTGTATATCTGTATATATATTAATTATATTTTATAATATTATAATATCATTTAAATATAAAATAGCACATGTGCAAATTTTTTAATATTGAAATTGTTATTTTTCCACTCTTTTCCTAATACAAGGTTGATTAATATTGACTAATGTTTCAACAGTCAATGAAAAAAGAGGCAGCTCCAGGCGCTGCCCCTCCCCAAAGTTTGTATAACTGAAAAAATATTGTTAACAATAAAATAACATAAAAAAAAAAACATATTATAATATCAACATTTTTCTGAAAATTACTTCCCACCCTCTCCCAACAATGCCACTGGAACCGCCCCTGAGTGAAAATTATATTTACTACTACAAAAATGTATGTATAATATTACAATATAATTTGTATAAGATACAATTCAATTTGGTTATAATTGCATATTAAAAATTGTTCCCTTAACCAGAAATAAAGTATATCGAACATTACCATTTTGTTATCATTACAAAATGATTTGCTGCTCGCATGGTTATACATTGTTACTTCAACAATAGTATAAAACATACATCTGTTATTTATACAGAAAATATATTGCAAGCTATCATTTAGTTTTGTAAGGTGAACAAGAATGTATGAGTTTCTGTTACATTATTTCTGTAAGAATTACCAGATCAAGTTTAGTAGTAAACACAATTGCTATTGTAAAGACAACTTATAACAGCCAACCAGAATTGATTGGTATTCTTAATTAAAATTACTGCTGTCCCTGAGCCAACTGCTTTTCATAGTTGTGATTACCATAATTTGGTTAGCAGAATTAATTTTTTTTTTCAGTGTATCATTTAACAGTACATTTAATGAAAACATTAAAGAATCTGATGTTCGAGTAATGATAAATAAACTTAGATGATACTGCTGTGGGTTTTGATGGTATCTCGGTAAAGATTTTAAAACTTGTAATAGACAGTATTATAAGTCCTCTGACATATATATATAACTTAAGTATTAAAAATGGTATTTTTCCCGAGAAACTTAAATTAGCTATAATTAAACCAATATATAAAAATGGGGATAAAACGTGCATAAACAATTATAGACCAATTTCCATGCTTAGCAATTTTTCGAAAATCCTAGAGAAAATCGTTAAAAACAGGCTCTTAACATTTTTAGAAAAACATGAACTCCTTTCAAAACAGCAGTTTGGTTTTAGACCAGGTTTGGGAACGGAGAATGCTTTATATAGTGCAACACACTTTATAAAAAACGCTTTAGACAACAGTAAGAAAGTAATCGCGATTTTTCTTGATCTGTCCAAAGCCTTTGATACTGTTAATCATAAAAAAATAATAAATATTTTACCTAATTTTGGTATCACTGTAACAAGCTTAATTTGGTTCACAAGCTACTTGGAAAACAGAAAGCAAACTGTTCGTATTAATGGTATTACAGGTGATGATCTATTTTTAAACTGCGGTGTTCCTCAAGGAAGTGTCTTAGGTCCACTCTTATTTATTTTGTACATAAATCATATGTGTAATTTGGACATTGACGGAAGAATAGTTACATATGCAGATGACACCTGCTTACTCTATTGTGGAGACTCTTGGAGCGATGTTAGTACCAAAGCAACTAGAGAATCCAAAATTGTTGTGGAATTTTTAAAACTTAGGAGTCTATCAATCAATTTCAAAAAAACTATGTTTATGAACTTTTCGATAAATGATGTTAGAGATAATTTTGATGAACTTACGTTACATTTCTGTGATAATGGAACTTTGTGTAATGGCACAGTCTGTCAAAAATTATTTAGAGTATCTAGTACCCGATATCTAGGTTTAACGTTTGACAATCACCTTAGATGGAATCTTCATGTGAATAACATAGTTATGCGTCTACGAAGTTTAAATTACAGTTTTTATAAGCTACGTAAAATTATATCCGTTCATGTCATGCGAACTGTATACTTAGCTCTATATCAAGCAATATTTCAGTATGGACTGTTAATCTGGGGAGGGCTCTCGGATAACGCTCTAAAACCTTTACTGCTTCATCAACGACAGATAGTGCGTGTTTGTTTACAAAAAACAAACTATGTTGGTTCAACTGGTCTTAATTTTAAAGAGTTCAATGTATTACCAGTTGACTTTGTTTTCAAAAAAATGGCTATTATGTGGGTGATCAAACACTTAGATCAATGGGTAGAGAAAAATGAAATTAGTAACAAAAGAGCTTTTCGATCTTTTGATGCTAAAACATCTCTTTGTAAAAAATCAGTTGGTCAAAAATTTGTTGAATATCTGGGTCCTATATATTACAATTCTATGCCTTTCTCTATAAAGAAGAATGTTAATATTAATTACAGATATCATAACGCTAAAAAATTAATTACTTTGGCTACATGCATCTCTAAATGAAACTTAGGTTAACCCTATTGTATTATATTTTATTTATCTCTTTTTGTATTGTATAATTACGCAATAATAGTGTTTTAAATTTTCCTTTTTAGTTTTTTAATTTGATATGTATCAATTATAACTCTCTATCTTCGCCACAAGCCTAGCTTACTGAAGATAGATAATTCAAATGTACAATTAATGTAAAACTGTATATTTGTTTATTTTAAATAAAAAAAAAAAAAAAAAAATCTCAGAACTTTTATCAAAGTATCCCCTGGGTGTCAAAATTAAATTTAACCATTATGTAAAGGAATGGCGGAAAAAAAGACAACTACAGGTTCCAGAATCAATTATATCTTCACCAAGTGTAACTTCATCGTATCAACAAGTTCTGCCCTTTTCTGTGTATGAGGTTTTAAATAAAAGTTCTCAAGGTGCTTTGATAACTAATTATTATAAAACAAATAATAATTTAAATGAGTCATGTCGTAATCTAATGATAGATATAATAATATCTATTATTATCTATTTGGTGGAGCAAAATATTTCTATGACAGTTAATTTAGCAGATACCATAGCAACAACAATTAGTGAAACATTCATCTCAGAATTAAAGGTAAACAAAAAAACTTAAATATAAATTATCCAAACATTATATATTTTTATAAGTTTATAATCAATAGTAATGGTCCATTTTAATATGTGACCTACCATTTATGAATATATTATTATAGTATGCATGTTTAATTTTCTTTATATGATAAATATAGTATAATTCTATAAAATAATTATACAAGTACATAATACAATGTACATACATAATATCGCATAATAATATTTGGTAGTGGGTCACATACTGAACCTAGAAGTAGATACAACAAAGAGGTAGGTAGGCCACATATTGAAACTGTTTTATGTTATTATTATATATTTAATTTTAAAATATGTTTATTGTTTATTTATTACAAGGAAACATACTTTATTCGAAATTCGGAAAATAAATGTCCCAAGGGTAAACTTTATTCTAAATATTTCAACAAAATGAGGAATTTAAAAAATCATGGTTTAGTTCCTCAAGGTGTATGCAAAAAGAGCAACAATAGCAACAAAAATCTGACCAGAGTTTCCGCAGAGTTAGATGGTGAATTAAGTAATTAAAATAACTTGTCAATTATTAATTTATTAATATTTTTACACTTAACCATTTTAATTTATAGTAGTAGAAGAAAATGCTTTTTCCTTACTAAGTCACCTAAAACATGACGATTTCTCATGGCCAGATGTTGAAAGCACTTGGAAGAAAACAGCAGTACACAGGTTAAAAGCATTAAAAAATGCAAATTTTTCATACACAGAAATCCAAACTACATGGGTCCACTATACCAGCGGTCGCCAACCGGTGGTCCGTGGTGAAAATTTAGGTGGCCCGCAGAAAAATTTGAACTTAACTTGCAATATTATTTAATATATATAAATAATATTAATATTAATAATCACTATATGAAAAAGTATAATTTTATCATGTTGCTGTGTAGGGTCCGTATTGTCCGTATTAAAATAATAATAAAATCATCATTATCGTGTGTTATCGTTTGTTATAACAGTTATAAAACTATAAAATGTTACGAGACCTTATACTCAGCGACTAATGACTATACATATTTGTATTTGGAGTATGGACTTAGTGGTCCGCTAGGTCTAAAAGGTTGGCGACCGCTGCACTATACTAAACCACTTGGGTATAAGCTGGTAAGTTAATACTAATTAATTTGTAATTCAACATAATTATTAACATTATAAGTAATATTATTTTGCGTGAATTCAATTTTAATTATAATACAAAGAATTTGGATTATAATATAAATAGATTTAGCCAGATTTTAATAAAAGTGTATACAAATATAAGTACTTACCTATTTAAATTGTATTAAAATAATACATTTATTATTATTGCTTAATTTAGTAATATAACTTGATACTGTATGATTAACAATGTTAACTATGTTTTCTAATATTTATTTAGTCTGAAGTATTCTTTATTATTGTCTTTTATAGATTGACATTGATTTTCAACGCCTTTATCAAAATTCAAAAGACATGCTTATTGTTTTTGATAATACATCAACAAAACTTGTCCAAATTCTCAATGAACGAGTGAAAGATCCTACGAGTAGAAAATTACTTTCTTCTACAATAGAAAATAACAACTCATCTGAAAGTAGGTTATTTTAGAAACACTTAGTGTCTATGTTAAACTGGGGCATTCTTTCTGTATAATTGTATGTATACAGTAATACAGTAATGCCTAACATCTATAACTCTAACTTAAACAATTAATTATTATTTTTCAGATTCCAGAAATTCTGTTATATTTTATGTTTTGCATGCCATGTTAGTACCAACATCAAAAACTTCATACATTGACTCTGAAGGAAAAAGATGTGTTATCAAATATTCAATATCAGATTCCCAACAAAGCTATGTCTTGATAGCCCAAACAGCAGCTGAGCTTGAAGCACTTTTAAACTCAAAAAAAAAGCAATGGAAATAATATTCAACCCTGTCTTTTAATTGTGGGCACTATATCTGAACCTAGTCAAATAATGGTCTATTTTGATAATATTAAGTACAAAGTATTTTCTATCGTAAGAGCTATAGATATTTGTTTTAAGATATTCCATGTATTTAATTTAGAATACCCCATACAGTCCTTGAATGTTTGGTTATTCATCCAAAAATTTTACTTTAACATTTTATCAAAATATGATAAGCCCTGCCCTTTAGTAAACCAAATAATATCTGAATTGAAGTAAGTATTTATTCTAATACTTAAATGGTAAACTGTAATTACATAAAAATCAAAAAGCTGCCTTTAATATTAATTATTTTTTTCAAGTAAATTGTAATTTTTTATCTTTATATATAGCAGTTATCTGTTATATTATATAAGTTTATTGCCTATATTATTATTATGATACATTATAGTATTGGTTGTATGAACAATTATACTATATATTTATGTACGTTTATAACTTTAAACTATTATTATTAACTATTGTATTTTACTATTTTCATTTTATAATTTTTTCCTGTTCAGAGAGTAAATTAAGTACTCAGTTTTTAATTATTTACATTATTAAAAGTTTATATGATTATTGTAATATAATATTATATACACTTTATTTTGGATTCATGTCATTTTATATTATATTGATAATAAGAGCTATTATACTCTAAAATATTTATATATGTTTATAGTTTTAAACTATTATTATTAACTATTGTATTTTACTATTTTCATTTTATAATTTTTTCCTGTTCAGAGAGTAAATTAAGTACTCAGTTTTTAATTATTTACATTATTAAAAGTTTATATGATTATTGTAATATAATATTATATACACTTTATTTTGGATTCATGTCATTTTATATTATATTGATAATAAGAGCTATTATACTCTAAAATATTTATTTACGTTATAGTTTTAAACTATTATTATTACATATTATAGTTTCATTTTATTATTTTTCCTGTTCAGAGTAAATTAAGATTTAAGTTCTCAGTATTTACTTAATTATTTACATTATTAAACTAAAATTAAATAAATTTTTTAATACAAAAGAAACATCTTTAATTTTTGTAATAAATTATGTATTTGAATCCGTCTGTTTGAAATACATTATTATAATATTATTAATACGATAAGTATGACGTATTGATCTATACGACAAAATCAAAAAAAATGCAAATTTACAAAACCTGAGCATATTGTGAAATTAAATATATTTCTTTTATTTTAACCAGATTAATTTGTTAAATTGAATTATATGGTTTATTAGTTCAAACATTACCTATGTAGGATTAAAAAATTAATTATTGAAGTAAAAATACACCCAGTTCTAGAGTTAATAAATTGGAACAAATCTACTTTACCAACCCCCTCACGATTTTCAAAATTTTTTTTTTAAAAGACTTGTTTTTTTATGCTTAGAATGATGATGTAATTTTTTTCCCGGAAACTATTATTTTAGAAGTTATAGCCCTCCAAAGTTTGCGATTTGACGTTTATGCGCATGCGCGCAACACTACTATAATGCCAAGCGGAGGACTATTTTTGTTATTTTTTTGCTCTTACGTATTCTAACCTGTTTAAAACGATGGTACAATAATAATTTATCCCCCGACTTGCTGTGCAACACCTCCCCAAGTGGGTCACAGGGTTGAGAAAATATCATTTTTGTTGCACCGAGGCACCAATTTGAAAAAACATCGTACAGTGATGCGGTGCTAGCGGCACTCGTCGCTACGCTCCTCGGCGCCGTCGCTCCGCTCCGCAAATCGAAAATATCCCCCGACTTGCTGTGCAACACCTCCCCAAGTGGGTCACAGGGTTGAGAAAATTGCATTTTTGTTGCACCGAGCACCAATTTGAAAAAACATCGTACAGTGATGCGGTGCTAGCGGCACTCGTCGCTACGCTCCTCGGCGCCGTCGCTCCGCTTCGCAAATCGAAAATATCCCCCGACTTGCTGTGCAACACCTCCCCAAGTGGGTCACAGGGTTAAGAAAATTGCATTTTTGGTGCACCGAGTCACCGAGCGGGGTCACTCGCTCGCTACGCTCGCTCGGACAATTAAAAACGAAAATATCCCCCGATTTGCTAATTGCTGTGCAAAACCACCTTGGGTAGGCCTCCGAATTAAACAAAGTTGTTAAAAAGCCATTATCTTTGCAGGTTAGATTAACTAATGGTTACCTATTAACTTATATTCTATATCTAAACTTACTAATTACTTTAAGGCTATTTAATGATCAAATTATAAATAAGTAAACTAGTATTTATCAAATATAATGACATATTTTTATATTTAATATAATTAAACCACCGAACGCAACATTTGTTTATGAAATAACGATCGTTTCAATTTTATAAATTATTTAGCTCTGTAATATTGTGTGGTTGTTTTAAACGTTACAACAGTGGTTTATTGTATACATAAAATGAGTGAATTAAATTTATTACAAATATTTAAATTGTTTAACTGTAATACAACTGGCGTACTCAATGAAGACATTCTGACATTACTTCAAAATTGGAATTTAATTCCTAAAGAAGGAGTTTATTTATGTCCAAGAGGGCATAAATTGAAGCTGAGTCCCAGAAATTCGACCATAGATGGATATAATTGGAGGTAAATTATAATATACCAATCATTGTATTATTCACATATCACAATCTAATTACCACTAATAAAGCGTAATAAGTAATAACTAACCCGCTGTTTTCAATAATAATAATTAATAATTCAATTTAAATGTTATACAGATGTCGTGCATTATATTCTGAACAAAAATCTAAAGCCAAAAAATGTGATTATGAGATATCCCTTAGAAAAGGCACATTTTTCTATAAATCACATTTACCTGCATTCAAAATTATTTCGTTTACTTACTTATGGCTCCAAAATGTTACACAGTCGTTCACAATGAAAGAAACAGATGTCAGTCGTGCTACAACAGTAGACTGGTCAAATTTTAACAGAGAGATAGTGTATGATGGGCTGGTTTTAAAAAGAACACCAATTGGAGGAGTAGGGTTAGAGGTGGAAATTGATGAGAGCAAATTCAGAAAAAGGAAGTATAACAGAGGTCATTTAGTAGTTGGTCAGTGGGTGTTTGGTGGTGTAGAAAGAGGATCAAATCGCTGCTTTTTAATTCCAGTAGAGCGAAGAGATAAGGATACTTTACTCAAAATAATCAAGGAATGGATATTACCGGGAACAACAATGATATCAGACTGTTGGAAAGTAAAATTTCGAATAATTTTCAAGTAAATTAAATTTTAAATAACAAATTATTATTTAGGCTTATGATTGCTTGGAAGAGGAAGGGTATAAACACTTTAAGGTCAACCATTCCGTAAACTACAAGGATCCCGAAAGTGGCCAACACACAAACACCATTGAAGGCCTTTGGCGGCACGCTAAATTTTCATTACCTCAATTCCATAGGAAAAAACAATTCATTGCTGGATATTTAGCCAAGTTCATGTTCCACAAAATGTGCAAAGCACAAAAATTGGATCCTTTGGTTGAGTTTTTTAAAATGGCTGGATCTATCTATGATGCAACAAAAATTGATTCTGTGGAGATAGAGGAAACTGAGGAGTCAGACAGTGAAAATGAGTCACTCAGTGGAGACGATGATTGTGTGATATAATTTATAATTACTATAAATTTAAAATTAGTATCAAATATATTTAACATTTTTACAGTATTTATTTATTATTTATTTTAATTGGCCTAATATCCCTAGTCTAATTAGGTACTCAACTATAGTTTATATTTCACCATAATAATGACGTGATTCACAATATTATGTCCCAAAATTTGTTAAAATACGTAAAAAAAAAATTTGTTATAGGCGCGCGTGGCAGTCAAGTAGCGTTGCGCGCATGCGCATAAACGTAAAATCGTAAACTTTGGAAGGCTATAACTTTTAAAATAATAGTTTCCGGGAAAAAAAATTACACCATCATTTTAAGCATAAAAAAACAAGTCTTTTGAAAAAAAAAATTTTGAAAATCGTGAGGGGGTTGGTAAAGTAGATTTTAGTAGATTTAACAAATTCTTTATTAGATTGAATTATATGGCTTATCAATTCAAACATTACTTATGTAGGATTAAGACATTAATTATTGAAGTAAAAAAAAACACCTAGTTCTAGATTTAATGCATTTAACAAATTCTTTATTAAATCGAATTAAATGGCTAATTAATTCAATCATTACCATACATTAGAATTAATAAAATTATTTATTAAATTAACTAAAAACATCATCAGATTAACAGAGTCTGATAAGTTATTGATTAATAAAATTTCAATTTTGAAATCAACAATCCTCTCTGTTGGCCATATGTTAACAATCATCTTGTTATTTTAACGTCGATTTTCATTAATTTCATAGATCTTTTTCGTTCTGTGTTCCCGAAAAACAGAAAGTTTCTTCTTCGACGGCTTAGGCACTGTATATTGGGGACACTGGGAGACATTGCCTGGTCTAAATACGTTGGTTAATCGAGGTAATCGGTAATCAATAACATTTATTTCTTCAACTGAATTTTCATTTTCAGTGTGAGCCATGTTTCTTGAGGTACTGCAATTAAATAAAATTATCATTATTAGATAGTAAGTTAGTGATGAGAAAAGAAAATCCTTTAGATGGTAGGTATATTCCGTATAAAATTTTATTTTCAGTAAAATATCAATTTTATGCAAGCAATTTATTTTTATTCCCTATAAAAATAAATAGGTAAGTGAAAAAGTATATACTGTTATCTGTCAGGAACTAACAATAAATAGCGAGCTTCTTTTCGATAGGAATTATCAATTTATTTAGCAATTTACCAAAACACTGGCACTTAATAACGTTATTAACATTTATAAAATCGCGACAAGAAGACGACGAAACTCAGACCGGCGCAAGACGCCCTGAGTCCGCCAAAACTCCAACTAACCATGATATAATAAACTAGGTATGATTTCAACAGTGGTATTTATGTTTTTTGTTGCGCAAATATGGCGCTGGTCTTTCGCCAATTTTCATTGGTTTAAATATTATCATAGTATCAAGCTTTTTTTGGCGGGATTCTGGGGTTTGGACGTTAATCAAGATAAAACTATTATCATATTAAAAAATAAAAATATTAAATTTTTGATATTTTGATTTAATAAATATAAAATAAGTACTTCTGCTGTTAAATATTTACCAGTCTAAATCATTATTTATAATGCCGGTTTGTATTTTCGAAGGCTGCATGAGCGGCAGCAAAAAAAAAAATATAGTTAAGGACAAAAATGTACACTTACATAGGTTCCCTAAAAATATAGACTTGAGAAATAAGTGGATAAGTCAAATATCACAGGGTACATGTACATCTATAAAAAATGTAGATTTTGAAAAAGGTTTGTATAATAGGGGATCAGGTAAGTATAAAATACTAAAATGTAGTGTTGATTATACAAATATACTATAATTACTTAAGAACGTGCATTTAATACTTTGTGGCGTATTTATTCCTTATAAGCGACTTACAGTTTACTTGTACCAAATTATATACAATTTATAAGATTAATATGTGATATTGTAAAATCAACAAAACTTTTATCTGTAAAAAAAACATTTAATTTAAAACATTCTTTAGCTGTTGTGTGTTCATTGCATTTTGGACCGCAACATATAGTGGAAAAACTCCCTATAGTTGATGGTATTGCCTCTCCTAAATGTGCAAGGAGATTAAAACATGATGCTATTCCTTTAAGGTATTTGGTATACTATTATTTATCAAATTATTGGTAGATATTTTTAATTTAAATTTATGTATAGTATAAACGGATATGAATATTCTTCACCGACTAAATGCCCAGATACATTAATTAGCAGTGGCGTAAACTGGGTGGTGCAAATGCAGCACTTGCACCACCACATCTTAAATGTGGTGGTTCAAAGGCATGTTTTTGCACCACCAGAAAATCATTGAAATATATAATATATAAACAGGAACAAAATTCTAATTTCCATAGATTTTTTAGACATTGTCCATTAAATATAGATTATTGGAAGGTTGGAAATTATAGGTTGAGAATATGCCTCTGCACCACCAGAAATTGAACCCAATTTACACCACTGTTAATTAGTACTCCAAGTGGAACTTTTAAAGTAACTCCATTATTAGATGATAACTTAAGGTGTTTATTCCTTAATATTGTTATGTCAAATTTAGATGATACATCAATCATTTTAATTTCCAGCAAATCAAATGTATCATCATTAAATAAAATAACCCCTTTGGAAGTAAATTGTAAAAAAAATCTATTTGACATCAACTTCTTTGTTTTCTTTTCTATATAATTAAATATTGTTCTGTTATTAAATATAGGTACACAACTACATAAGTAATTATTCGTAAGTATTAGCACTTAAATCTTTGATTATTAATTTATATTATAGCTATAGATTCCACAACGAATTTTAATATTTGAAAGTAAGTAAAATGTAAGTAGTAAAGTAAGTACTAAAGTAAACGTCGGTTACGATTTTACGAAAATTAAATATATCAGTGAATTGTGAATCAGTTATCACTTATCACAATAATCTATACAACCAATGAGAAATGGCGAAAGTCCAGCGCCATGTTTCCGTTTGCAATAATATTAGTTGGTAGAAGAGGGGGGTATGCCGTATGCGTATCATATAATCTGTGATCATACCTAGTTTATTATATCATGCAACTAACTAGTAACTACTCTCACTAGGAAACGGTATCCGTAGCATGAGGGCAACGACAGTACCGCTCCTGGTGAGAGTTTACAATACTTAATAGTATATTTAAATCTACCCATTTAAAATATAAATAGTCATTAATTTCAAAATTGTTGTTTTTTGAATAATTTATTGTTCGCTAAATATACAGGTATATGAAACTTAAAAATAAGTTAATATCAGTATATTATCATGTAGTACTAAGTAAAGCTGGCTAAAGATAGCTTATATAGTTACCAAATAAAAATATTTATTCCGAAGCACATCCAATAAAATAAAATAAAAATATGATATTTAACTTCTAAATTTCAATTTTAATATAATACTAGCAAGTAGGTAATTAAAAATATAAAGCTTATAAAAATTTTAATTAAAAAGACACTTAGATATTTCCTAATTAATTAAATGTATTTCTATTGAATACTTACGATCTCCCATCCAAATTAGGTTATAAAAATGACAGTTTGTCAAAATAACAATATTTTGTTTTTTTCGTCATAGCTGATCCCGATTTCTCATATTTATGAACCTCTCTTTTAAATATATCTTTTAGATTCTTCCATTTCCTCATAATGTACGTAACTAAATATTAAAAATGAATTAATTAGGTACATGTGTTAAACAAGTATAAAAAGGTGACATAGTGGGTACCGCTCTACATGTTGTGTATAGCGTAGATTATAAATGGATCACTGTAATGGACGGTGTTAAATCTGAATTCAATCTATATTATATATTATAAAATATAATATTTTAAATTATACATATATAATTATATTGTAAAATTATGAATTAAAAAAAAAAAAAATATATATCTTTGTAGGTATACGAAAAACGATTCTGAGCGTTTTTATATGGTATAGAATGTAAAATTTAGAATTATCATTTTAGGTATTTATCAACGACAGCTACATTAACCAATTGCATTTAGACTGTTTAATTGGAAAAAGTACAGTTTGAGTAATAATAAAAGAAACTCTCAGTGTTATATGGAAAAACTTACAGCCTTTAGAAATGCCAAGACCTACCAAAGAAGTGTGGATTCAAACTGCCGAAGGATTTTATAATAATGTGAATTTTCGTAACTGCCTTGAAGCAGTCGATGGAAAACATATTCGAATAATTAATCCGGCAAAAAGCGGTTCAGACTACTTTAATTACCTACAAGCATTTTTTTTCTATAATTTTAATGGCTTTATTAGATTCGAACTACTGTTTCCTTTCCATAGACGTTGGAGCTTATGGACGTGAAGGAGATCCTAATGTCTTCAAAAAGTCACCATTAGGTAAAAAGTTATACGATCGTCAACTGGACATCCTATTGCCAAAAATGGTACCTAATGATGATGATGGTGTAGAACCAGTGGCGTACTCAGCTTTTTCCTATGGGTGGGAGGGATTGAACTGTATTTTGATATAATTACAGTCATAGACACAATTTTACAAAATGTTCTTATTGGTAAATATCGTTAATACATTGATTTTATGGATATGAGTTGGTAATGAGGTACAAATGCATAATATACTTAATACAGGTGACCATATTATTAAAAATAACATTTTATATAATATAAATTCAGATTTCAGACATATTACGATTATGTTCCTAAAGACCTAAACTCTAAAGTACTAGTTCAAGTTTTCTTGGCTTTTTAGACATTTCATCTAAGACTTCATCTGGAGTAACACTGATATCTCTATGACCTATCCATTCAAACGATCCTAAAATAAAATGTTAGTTTTTTTTTTGAATGTCAGTTGTACATTAAACTTAGTTTAAGTTTAAGAGTGTTATACTTCATGCATTGAGTTTTTAGTGTACGTCTTCAACCTCTTTAATGTTGAAAACGTTCTTCCTGGAGTGGATGTTGAAACATGTAGTACACATAAAATTTTTAATAGCTTATTCAAGTTTGTATAAATAGAGCCACTACAAATTTGAAGAGTAATATTTTATATAGTCAGTTCATATATAATTAAAATAAATTTTAAAAAGGGGCGAGTAAGTGGATGTTGCTCTGCTGTACAGTATAGATTACGAGTGAGTCACTGTATAATGGATGGTATTAAATTTGAATTCAATGATACAATATCATTGTATACGAAAAACGATTCTGAGCTGAGACGGTTTGTCAGTGTGGATATTTTATTTTATATTTATATTGTTATATCTTATTATTAATACGGTAGCCGGTAAATTGAATTAATAATATAAAATTACAACAAAATAACTAAAATCGTTATTCTTGGTCATTTAGTATGTAATTTCGTCAAAATTTGATCATAAAATAACGATAAAAAGAAACTGTGTGTTTATATTTTTGAAATTTTTTATTCACAGAATAACCTACTTACGTGGAACCTTGTTTTAAATTTTCAATCTTTAGCTATAAAAAATGAAAATTTTATCAATTTTTAACTACAAAATTAATTTGAATTTTAAAATTTAATAAATGTTGTCAAAATTCGAACTTTAAATGCTTATATAAAAAAATGTGTGCCTATGTATTTTTAATATTCTTCAATAGCTATTGTAACAATATACCAGGAGCCTTGTATTAATTTTTCATTATTTTTGTCCAAACAAATAAAAATGTATAAGTATTTATATAAAAAAAACTAAAAAAAAATGAAAATTGAAATGGTCCGTAAAAAGCTCAAAAACAGTCAAAATATAGGTATTCAAAAATAGATGGTGTATAGAAAATTTTAATATAAACATTCAGTGAAATTTTCATGCATCTACAGTTATTCGTTTTTGAATAAAATTGCAACAAAATAAGAAAATTGCTACTTGAGAAATCGAGCGAATACCTAATCTTGTAAAAATTTACGTATTTTGTCAAAATTTGAACTTTGATTCCCTATAAAAAAAATTGTTACTTCGGATTTTTAATATTTTTCATCTGCCTTTGAAACTATATATTAGAAGCATACTATTAAATGTTCAAGATTTTTTACCCAACATATAAAATTTTATTGACATTTATGGAAAAAAAAACTAATAAAATTGGAAAATGAAAATGTCTGTTAACAGCTTAAAATAATTCAGAATATTTTGAAAATACTATGGTGTGTAGAAAATGGTTATATAAACATTCAGTCAACATTTCATGTATCTACGGTAATTTCTTTTAGAGTTATACCAAAAACCAAAATCGATTTGGTCGAAAATTGGTTTTCCATAAAAATTCCCGTTTTTTCCTTAATTTTTAATTTTTTTTCACGGCACTTTTGAAAACTCAGTGCCGTAGAAACCGCTGTGCGGGCGGTTCATTGCACCGGGGCCCCACGTTTCGATTTTTAATATGGGGTCCATACTTAAATAAAATAATATAAGAATTAAGAACCTATAGGTGATAATAAGTAATAACATTTTTTTTTTATAAGGTCATAATATAATATTACTTATTAGTAATATAATGATAACGCCGTTAGTACTTTGTTAACTTGGGTTAAATGAGTGATGAATACATTTGAGTTTCTAAACCCATCAAAATTAAAAATTTCCGAATCAAGCATAATCATGTCCTCATATGATTTTGTATTAAAATACAAATCTGATATCAATTCAGACTTTACTATACAAGTTTTATCAATTACAACACTAATTGGTCCAGAACAATCTGATATCATAGACTTAATAAATTTCATCATTCAGAATGACATGGCTTGTAGTTTTCCATATGTGTTAACTGCATGTTTAATATTTCTTACAATCTCGGTAACTGTGGCCTCGGCTGAGAGGTCATTTTAAAAATTGAAACTCAAAAAAATTATTTGAGAAACTTAATGTCTCAAAATAGACTTAGTAATATTGCTATTCTAAATATAGAAACCCACTGTGCAAGAAACTGTTACAAACATTCCAGAAACATACACTTTTAAGTACCAATGTTAACATAAGTATTTAACGTTCCCTGTAAGGTTACGTAATGTTCCACAAAAATATGCGTAATATACAATTTAAGTTCCAATGTATACATTACAATGAAACGTTCCATATAAACCTACATTGATGGTTTTGAAAAAAACATTGATTTATAAATGTGCAACGTTTGTCAATACGTTACGGGAATGTTCCAGTTAAACACAAGCTCTTCCAATCCGATAATATAAGATAACATTGGGAATTTTTCATCGTTATATTTCTAAAAATACTATTACACCAATATACATTATACGTCATACGACGACTGGCAGCGACGCATGGTATGAGTGTATGACTAGTATGAGTACCTATCTCGTATTCTTGTATCATTGACCATTGTCTTTGTCTGTTCACTCGTTGACTCACGTGCAATTATAATATTATAACAACCTAATGATCATTTTTTAAATATCTAGTTGTTATTGACTATTTTGAAGAATATGGCGAATATTATGTATAAAAAGGTAAGTTATATTTCATACTTCATCATAATTTATAGCTAAATATATCGTGGGGATGTTAGAGGATGATATACATGATTATACACATGCATGTGTTGTCTCCGTGTTGCGTTCTGAAGAATGAATTGTGTGGTTACCTTTAATATTACTAATATTATATTAGGGATTCAATTGACTTATGATCAAACTTAAAGGTAAGATCTCTATTCTATCGTCTTTCTTCGATTTCTCACGATATTATAATTTTTTAAGCTTATTATGGGTAATTTCATATTTTAGTGTTTACATAATCATAACTTTAATATTAAAGCTAACTTGCACACTTAAAAACTCAATCGGTTCTAGTTCTATTGAACTCAAATGTGCTATTTCGTACGATTGTAAAACGGAGACATACCTTGTAGGTATAGACACCGTGCAGACAACGGAAAACAGCGCTGCCTAGTGGACAATTTACAAACAAGTTGGTAGCAATAGTTTCATACTCAATACTCTTCAATACGAGCAAATTTGTTCTCTCGGATAATTTTCGTAGTTTTGTGGTTTGTAAAACTTGTAAGGTACCTTATTTTATTAACGAATTGGCCCCTTAGCTTATACTATTTATTTATTTGTATTGTTTTATTTGAACTTAATTTTAATAATGAACAAAAATAAAAATAAAAGTGGTCAAAAAATGTGTTGTGTTGTGAACTGTAGTAATACATATCGAACTGGTCATAAATTATTTAACTTTCCAAATCGACAACATGAAAAAGAACTTAAAGAAAAGTGGGTAAAAAGTATTAAAAGAATGAAGTTAGTATTGTTTTTGTCTTCCATATTGTGCTAATATTCTAGTACTTTTAATTTCTCTATCAATAATTTGTGTGTATCTGTATTCTGTAGCATTGATGGAACACCATGGATACCTACAGCCAATACAGTTATTTGTAGCGACCATTTCGTTGGAAATAAGCCAATAAGACATCCAAATAGTCCTGCTTATATTCCTACCATTTTTCCAACCACATACAAAAATCGGAAGGTTAACAGTAATCAACAGGACTCCAGATATCAACGTTTTTGCAGCCGTGAAGCTGTACCACAGTCTACTATAACTAGTGTTGAATGTAATGCAGATGCCAACCAAAGTCAATCAAATGATATTGTAAATCATGTAGGAGTACAAGTTTTGTTAGATGTTTCAGATGTAAAAGAATTTTCATTTGAGTGTTCCTTTTTTAATGACAGCTGTAGTAGTACTTCAATAACTACACCAAATAATTTTATTCTTGGGCAAAAAAAAAATGTTAATGATAAGTCTTGTGGTCCTAGTTCTGAACACTTAAGTTCATGTTTAAGCTGTGAAAAGTTTCATGGTTTTGAATCTATAAAAAATGAAAATTCTTTAAAAGATTTGACTGGGTCTTCGTACGCTGTTTTTAACATACTTTTAAATATGCTTCCAGATGTAGGTATAAATAGTAACTTAACAAACAATAATAAGCTTCTGCTGTTTTTAATGAAACTAAAACTTGGTGTTACTTTTTCAGCTCTTGGAGTTTTATTTAATATTCATCGTACCACTGCCAGCAGAATTTTTATAAACTTACTGTCTATCTTATGTGAAAAAACTAAACATTTTATATTTTGGCCTAGTAAAGAAACTATCTCAGAAACTCTCCCCTATGCTTTCAAAAAAAATTATCCAAACTGCCGTTGTATCATAGACTGTACGGAAATAAAAGTAGAGCAGCCTCCAACAGTTGAACAAAGAGTATGCATGTACTCAAGGTATAAGAGTGCTTACACCATAAAATGCCTTGTTAGTATAACACCAAATGGTGCTATTAGCTTTCTGTCTAAATGTTATGGTGGACGTTCTAGTGATACATTTATCACTAACGACAATGGATTTCTTTCAAAACTAGAACCAGGTGACCAAGTTTTGGCCGATAAGGGGTTTCCAGGTATTAAAACGAATTGTGAAGATAATCGGACCCGGACATTTCGCCGCGACCGATTCGCCGTGACCGTTTCGCCGTGACCGTTTCGCCGCGGACCGTTTCGCCGCAGACCGTTTCGCCGCTGTACCATTTCGCCGCAGACCGTTTCGCCGCCGCACCGTTTCGCCGTGGACTTTTTCGCCGCCGGACATTTCGCCGCGGACCGTTTCGCCGCGACCGTTTCGCCGGCGGACTATTCGCCGTGACCGTTTCGCCGGCGGACTATTCGCCGTGACCGTTTCAATAATATCAATAATACCAATGATATGTACCTACCTACCTATTATTAATATAGATACAACAATACTAAGATTATGAAACCTCACCACCCGACATATTTCATGCGTTTATCCCTGATTATCACACTTTGAATTTTTAAACATAAATTTCGATATGTTTCTCAATTCAAATCAGATACGTTTATCACCCCTTCTACTAGAACTTTCAGCTTATATTTCTATTTGTGCATAAATGCGCAGCTCATAATCATGTGCACGTGAATGCAGCCATGAACTTGCACTCTATGGGCCGGGGCAAACGCTTTTTTTTAAAAGGGCATAATATGAACTTTAATAATTAAAATTGGAATACGTTTTGAAATATTTTTAATATTGCTTATGAAATTTATTATGTTACTCTATCTTTTTATTTATGTTAATTTGGAATTACGTTCATTTGTATTTAATTTTGTTTATTAATATGTAATGTAACAATCGTAGTTATTTTCACTAATAGCCTAAAAAAAAAATTATAAATAAATACATTTTTCAATTTTATAATAATTAAAATATGGAATAAGTTTTAAAATATTTTGAATGTTACTTATCAAATGTATTATGTTATTCTATCTTTTTATTTGTGTTAATTTGAAATTAGGTTTATTTGTATGTAATTTTGTTTATTATATTATGTAATGTAACTCACTACCATCACAAGCATTACGCTTAAAGGAGGTAGTTACTTTATTGTAAACATTTAATAATATGTAAATCATATTATGTATATTTTTACAATAAAAATTTAAAAAAAAAAAAAAAAAAAAATGAACAAAGTCCCGCAAAAAAAAATTTTTTAGAAAGAAAAAATAGCCAACGTTCACGGCTTAATGTAATACATTATACGCTACAAAGTCAAATTAGACGATTCAGCAATATTAAATAATAAATATAAACATATTGGAACAAATTAGGTCAGGATTGGACGTATTATAATAAGTACCTACTAATATATAGTAGGCAGAGATTTGATTGAATTTTTGTTGATGGGGAGGAGCTTTAATATTTCTTTACGAAATAAGAAGTGGAGTCTTTGAAAAAAATGTTCAATTATTTTGGGAGACTAGGTCTAAAGCACTCCCCTGCAATCTCCGCCTATGAGTCCAATACTCTGGAATTCTAAAAATAATAATATTGTTAACTCATTGATTGTTACATAGGTAATTAATTTAATTGATTAATATAGACGTAATACTCCTCGCGTGTACCTATACCAACATATAACATAGGTTTAGTCGTAAGTATCTATGGTTTATTTGGTGACCCATTGACCCAATTGTATCATATTATGCCTATAGTGTTCATTATACAATGTTCATAATACATCACAGTATAATGGTTTTTAGCTGTCTCAACTCTCAAAAATGGAAAATATAAACAACCCAAAACACAAAAATAACTGTAAAAAACAGTATCCTTTGAGTTGGGGGCCTTCAGGAGGGGGCCCTATTTGCGCCAATAGTTATTAGCTTATAAGTTATAGGTACTTACCAATATGATGTACCGCAATATTAAATACTGTTTTTGAAACAGAATATTAGCATAATATATTAATGTTCTAACCATATGCAGCCATGCCTTATTATTTTGTTACCATAACAATTTTTCCTTTGAAAAAACATTTATGTGAATAGTTTTTGATAATTCCTAACAGTTTCAACACAGTTTAGTGTGTATAACTGTTTATTATTTCGATATGCAGAAGGAGTGCATTAACATTTTCAAGTGCCTATACCTAGTTCAATAAATTGGTCATTGGAGATCACAAATTACATTCATATATTTTAATGTAGGTAAGTATATTAGTAAGTATTTTTAATTTGTATCTAATAAGATGTAATAATAATAGATTATTTATATTTTGTATTCACAATTTAGATGTTGGTTATGCCAAACATTAAAATAATTTCGATAATTATTGGTTTTTTTTTTGTTGTTTTTTTAAAGAATATTTTACCGTCATAATTTCGTCAATCCGAATATCCGATATCAGGTGGATTACAAAGTATTCAACGACTGTGAGGATTTCCGAAATTATGTAAATTATAAAAATTCACATTGTACTCGTACACTATACACTGTACACTTACACTTTGTCATCATATTATATGGAGTCTTACATGGCGGGATTCAGATGATGGATAATCCATTCATAACCATTGTTATAAACCATGGCAAAGCATTTATTCCCCTAGCATAAAATATAAGTATTGCACAATTTTCTAATACCTAAAAATAATAATAATAATAATTTTCTAGTACCTTAAATTTTGAGTCGAGCGATGACCTTATTAGTTATTATTATTTCCTATTGGTTTCAGAAATAGGTATTTTTTTTGTCTGTGAATATGTTTTTTAAATTCAAAAAATGTATTCGTAGGTTACTTTTTTTCATCAGGTATAGGTATAGCTTCTTTGTTTTTTAATGCACGTTTTGATAGCCGTCCCATTTTGAAAAAAAAAAAATTACAATACAAAATACAAAAAAAAAATTGTTCCGCTCAGAATCTAAAAAAAAAAATTATACAATAAAAAAAAAATAATAACCTAACTAACTTACTTAAAAACTACTACTGCTACTGCTGGAATGAATGCAACAAGTCTTCTGTCAACCTAAAAAATAATAAATATAGTTTAAATTTTAAAACGCCGGAATAAAAAAAATAATAATAATAATAACCAACATTACCTAATTAAATACAACAAAACCACAACTGACTGCCAATGAATTACTAGAATTCTAAAAAAACAATTTTTAATTTTTAATAAGCCCTCCATAAAAAAAAAAAAATTAAATGTAAATAAAACAGATTAGGAATAATTAGGTATGTCATTGTGACCAAAACCTGACTAGATATTTATTTTTATTGTATTATTAAAATAATACACAATACCATAGGCAAAACTAAATATTTTATTGACCTGACTGGCTTCAACTATAGTTCCACCAATGCTTCTTGCTTTTAATAAATATTTCCCACAAGCAATGAAACACAGTATAACAGAAAACATACGCAAACACATTATACAGAGTGTAACAGAAATAATTGTCGATTTGCTAGCCTAAGTTTATTGCACATTTATACATTTATTTAATTTATATATAGTTACCTACCTAATAAATTATGGAAACAAAAAAATATAGTTGCTATTA